>JALLPD010000830.1:1410-14115 GCA_036940065.1 Cyclotella cf. meneghiniana
CAGGTTAGAACAGGACACTCCAGATAATTTAATTTTAACATTGACACAGATCCTATATTTTTTCAATTTAAAAGTTCCTCTCCAACCAATCCATCATTGATACTTCAACCTCTGAAACCTGGCACTGCTGTCACTGCCAAGCTGCTGTTGACAAAAGAGACAAACAAGGACAGATATACCCTAATATAGTTCCCCTAATGTTCCCTGTTCCCTGATTGTTCCCCGTTCTTTCACAAACTCACGTGTGCACGCTAATTCTTGCAATCGTCCGTGCACTTGTACGAGCGATTATGTGCATGATTGCAAGATCTTTTTGGTAGGTCCAGGGTTCAAACCCCTGACCTTGCAGCACGATCTTTTTGTGGGTCCAGGGTTCAATTCCCTTGCCCTGATTGCCTGTTTTAGGCCTATTTCTATCCTTGGCCTACTTTAATTTGTTGTGAGAAAAGGAAGGAAAATTTCACAACACTAGTCAATTTTTATTGGCAGTTGGGATGGCAAATGTTGCTGAAGCCCCACTTAATGGAATAAGATGATGATGACATCCAGAGTGTGCCTTTGGAAGGTGAGAATGACCTTATCACTACACCGAGACATGCTTTTGAGTACCGAAACCATGCCTGAGCATGCACTGCAAGACAGAGGTACCAGCAGTACTTCTGCACCAACGGATGTGGCGATAGGGTGAAAACTGATGGTCAATGCCACCCTGGAGCTTCGCTGTGCATGGTTTGCCATGTAGCTCAAGTTTTGAACTTACATGGGCACCTAAGTGAGTCAGTCAGTGTCAATTCAATTTGCCTGTCATTCTTATTGTTGTTGTGGAAGTTCATTTTTAAATGTATACTTGACCAGTATATGTTAAGGTCTTGTTATGCATATGTAGCTCTGGATATGCTCTACATACTGATAAACTTAGTTGTAAGTTTAATTGAATTTTTATGCACACTATGTTAGTTGCCAAGCTGACTGATATCAGTCAAAAGTGCTCCTCACCAACTATATGTGAAATCATCATTTCGAAAGTCATGACAGGTCATGAACCAGTTCTAAAACATAAAAAACACAAAAAGGGACATGGCCGAGAAACTTCAATTCTCTAAGTTTATGGTTGAGATGTAAAGAGAACTTTTACAGTCAACTTTTGCATTACTGAGCTTAATAAAACAGAAAATATATGGGAGGGGCAAGGTGGTTGACAAGGTGGCACTCATGAGTGATTTGAAAGTAATCTGTTTTGAAACGAAGTCTAAAGCAGACTATTTTTGAGAAAATAGACTTCTCTAAAAAAGTCAACCATTTTGGAGTCATCCATTTCAGGTAAAATTGGATAACTCTTGTCTAAATGGGAGTGTGCTTGAGAAACAAACCTAATTTCTAAGTCTTGAGGATGGCTCTTGCCAACATGGATGAGTTTTAAGAGATGTCTAATCATGCAAGAGTCATCTATATGGGACAACTCTTGCACAAACAGATGACTCTTTGAACGTGGGCTTGTTTCTTGAAAGTTGGCTTAGGGCATGAATGAAATCACGTGTATCAATCACTTCCCCTCTTTTAGTTTTGTGTAAGCCAAACAGCAAAAATTGTCAGGACACAAGTAGTCTTTAATGGGACTATTTCCCTCAACTTTATCACCAATCTGGCCAGACAATCTGATATGACCAAATGAAACAATTCCTATCAATTCATCTTCAGGTGCAATATTGGCAGATCTATGAGCAGTTTAGGGGCCATTTGGGGAGTGCCTTTGTTAGTAAATGATCATGCTATAATTGAAAAGTAGCACTCAAGTATGTCCACCATCCACAATAGTCATCAAAAGGTAGTTGTTGCACCTGGTCCCAACATGATAATAAATCCTGTCCTTAGTCCTGCCAAGATGGGATGCCAATTATTGAGAGATAAGAGATCATAAGATAGGCCTTCGATAACAATCTTTCCCTCTGCTCACCTGAGATTATTGCCTGATGAGTGAAAAAAGTCAATGTCTGCACCTGTGCAATGCTTCGATCAACCAATATATTACACAGGGACACATTAACCACAAAAGGCATGCAAGTAACAAATTTTTAGAAAAAATCTGGGTAAACCACTTGCACGTCTCACTTTGTTTGGGTTATATTTCTCTTTCAACTTATGCAGATTGTAGGGATAATTTCTATAATTCTGATCTAACAGTTGAACCTAACTTTAACTCCCAAATATGCCAAGCTGGAATTACTATATATTCAAGGCAAATGAGCCTTAAATGCAGCAGATAAGGCATAAACCATTTGGAACCTTACCTGGTGCCACATTTATTGGACTTCACCATTTCCTATGGGTATGGTTGGTGTAAATACCAACTCTATTATTGACATTGTTGAGCATGTTTCAAGTAACATCACAAAAAACATAAGTGACAAATTCAATAATTTGGCATTGTAACTTTGTTCATGCTAACTTGGCAAAGATACAATCTTAATGGCTTTTCTCAGTTCACTCTCTTCATCCTGCATGTTGTGACATTAGCTCTCCACCAGTAACATCATGATACACCTTCAGCAAGCAAAGAAGAACTACTTTGCCTCTCCCCAATACTCAACTGTGGTTTGTGAATATTTCTGGAGCAAACAACACCCCAAACATATACAAGCACTTGGACAGCAGGCTCCTTGTATCTTGTTTTGATATGCCAGTTTGTTGAGTAAAACAGATGTCACCATGGCATACTTCTATTCTGAGTCATAATTGCTTAAGGATCTAAGATTTAAAACAATTTTATCTTTAATCTTGACAAGGTTGGAAAGAATTCTTGAAAGATCATCAGGAGCATTGGTGAGTCTCTATGCATTTTGTTTTTAAGAAGTTGATTCATAGAAATGTAAATGCTAAGAGATTTTTTATCTCCATGTTACAATTCATTGGTGGGAAAAATAGTTAGGTCTACAACACAGTTGTTATTGTAAACATTTGGGATATTCTCATGTTCCATCTCATCTATGGAGAACTGGTGATTGAAGTTGTCATGAGCAACAGTAGCTCTCTGAAGTCCCAATCTTATGCTGGGGTGATGAGGATTCTATTTCAGCAAGTTCAGGTCATCCACACTTTCAGAATTTTTTCTTTTGGGATTACTTGGAATTCTCAAATGGCAATGATCATGAGAGCAATTAGGGCAATATTTCCCTTTCATCGTTTTTAGATGAATAATCCTTGAAAACTGGGGATTGAATCAAGCAAGTCTCAGTATCATGGTATGTCTGCAATAAATCAAAATGGAACATCACGCAAGGGAGTGCAACAAATGGAAGATGGATGGTCATCACAAAAACAAGAAAGGGTAATCTTGTAAAATCAATTCCATCCAGTGTCCTGGAAGCTTATTATGAACTAATGTTAGTTAGAAGGATATAGCAATTGGTTGATTTTGAATTGTATGAGTTCAATCTAAAACTCATAGGTGACAATTGTTGTAGTCAGTCCTCTAAGTGTGTGCGCGTATTGTCATGTTAATTACATGATATTTGGTTTTTGATATCTTGAGGCCCTGGGGTTCTTATTCATGGCACACTCTGTCAAAGTGCCTATCTGGGAATCTTGTCCATGACATATTTATGTCAAGTTATTATAGTAATTAGACTGGGCTTCTGGTTGTCAAGTGATGCACTTGACATGGTGTCAATGATGCACTGCTCTTTTCCCTCTGTGCTAAACATTTGGTTTTTGATATGGCCCTTGGGGGTACAATCTTGTTGTATATCCTTGGCTCATGCCACTTGCACCCACAAATGGAGGGGTTAGGTGTCTATGCATACACAAAATCTCAATAAGGAAAAACTGCTCATGAGCATTGAATGAAGCATTAATGTTGGCTAGAGAGAAGGGATAGTATAACCGATCAACTTTAGTTTATGCAAAGTATGGTGAAACTCTCCTAATGCTTCATCATTCCAATTTTATTCCGCCTTGAACCCCCATTGTGCCATTCGTATGTGCTAATGTGATGGTCCAAGGATCACTTTCATGCTGGCTTTCTGTTTTGCAGAGGATACTATCTTTTTTGTAACAGTACTTCATCGTCAGGTTGGTAGTCCCACTCAACACGGCCATTCTTTTTGTGTGCTGTGTATTTGTCTGCTTGGCATTGCCAAATTCCCCTATTTTTCAAGTCAGCTAAGAAGGGCGCATCAAACATTATGTCTCTTCCAAATATAGCATCACCTGGTGAGGCTTTTAGTACTGTATGATAGGTAGAGCAAACAACCCATGCGACATTTGTGAGAAAATCTGTTATGCCGTCTTTTGTTATTCTTTCTGTCATAACCTTTCAGCAATGCATAGCTCCCCATGAGTGTTTGATGCACACACTCAAGCATTGCATTCACTTGGGGGATCTTGACGTTAGCTGGCTTATGCTTTAGACTACATATTTCACCTACGGTCTTAAAGTAAAGTTTAAATTCACTTCTGTTGTTGTATTTGATATTTCAACTACATGGCCATCAACTAAACAAGGTCCTGTTAACTCGATTGCCAATTGTTGCTGATGATCTATCAAAGTAGGGTTCTTTTTGTTCTTGATGATGTTTGTCCGTGTCTCTTTGCCTCTTTTACCTGCAGGATTATCACACACTACTTGTTGTGATACTGGCAATTCCACAATTTTGAACCAACCTGTTGATGGGTTGATCATAATGACACACAAAAGCCAATTTGTGTCTCATCCTTGCCCTTAAAGGTGCATGGTCCAAGAAGGTCCACACATAATTACTCCCATGGGTTGGTGATTACAAGCTTTGCTAGCAGGTTGCTGTATTTTTGCTGTCATTGCTTGTTCACCTGGTAACTATGACACATTTTGATGTGTGATTGGATGGTAGTACACAATTTTTCCAATACAATGACATACAAAGAGATCCTCAAGACAGTTTGTTCACTGATGTTGCATGTAGTGGTGATACCATGCTACTGCTCTGTGTTGTAGATCCTTTGAAATGACCATTTTGCCATCCTCCTAACCTCGACCAACTTAATGGAATAACCTTCATTAACGCTTTTGGTTTTAGTTTGGATCTCAATTTTTGATGCCACTATCTCCTTAGTAATGAGGGGTAATTAGCATCCTCTTTGTTACAAATGACAAAGACAAAGTTTTTTGTTTCTTTGTTAATTGTTATAGATGCATCATTTTCCTTTGTAATATAACACCAACATTGGTAAAACTCATCCAATTTTTCTGTCACCCTTGATGTGACAATAGTTCAATCATGAAATGGCATTTGCAACTGTATTGTGGATTCCATTTAATACAAAATAGTGTGGCAATACTTTTTTAAGAGTAATCTCCAGCAATACACTTGATCAGAGGTTAAACCAAGAGCACCATGTATTGGGGTTTTATTGTCTGCATAGACCATTATGTGTTGTCGCCTTGCATGCCTTTGAACTCCTTAAGTGTTTCAACTTTTGCTAGTAGTCCCTGCTTGGTCATGCTATATTTTTGAAGTGCCATACTCAGTTTCAACTGAAGAATGCCAGCGGCTTATTATTTTGACTTATCACAGCTCCCAATTGCAGCTTGGAGCTGTCTGAATAAATCTATAATCCAGGTAAGCCAAGGTAACATCTTATGCAATCGCTGCCTTTACATTGTTGTATGCATATTGATGAAGATCATCCCAATGCCACAGCCTTTTCTTTATTTTATTAGCCCCTGTGGCTTTAGTGTGTCCACATTCACCAATTAAGTCAGTGAGTGGGGCTATCATTTCACCACATCTTTCCCAGAGATCTCTGTAGTTTTGGACCATGCTCAAAAATCTATGGAATTGTTCAACATTCTGTGGCAGTGTCAATGCAAGGATTGCCTGTACTTTCTTTGGCTGGGGTTTAATACCTTTTCTTGTTAGGATACACCACAGATATTCTGTTTCTATAGCACAGAATGAGGACTTGGGTGCATTGACCTTCAAGCCTGCATGTTGCAACCTGATCAGGGCCCTCTCTAATTTTGATCATCTTTCAGACTTCCCTTTGTCATGCACAAACAGTCCTCAAGATAAGTATTTGCAAAATCTTGAGTTGCCCTTAACTGTGACATCTTTGCTTGAAAGTTGTCACAAAAACCTGCAATACCAATTTCATAGTCATAGGTAACAGTACTTTCCCCATGGAAATATAATTGTGCGGATGAAGATTTTGGAAGCATCCTGGTCCAACCTAATGATATAATGACCCATTTTTAATTCAAGGATTGTTGCATATGTGAAGTCTTCTGAGTCTTGTAGCACTGTACTGCTTTTGGGAATTGGTTTTCATTTATTTAATTCTCAAAATAACCAACAAAGTGTACAGTGTCATCCATTTTTGGTATCATGAATAATGGCATTGACCATTCTGATTCACGCTGCCACTTAAAAAATTCCCAATTTACATAGCCACTCCATTACTTTTCTGGAAATGGGAGAGCCTTGGCAAGATATGGCTTCATCCCCTCTTTTAATTGGAACAAGAACGTCTCTGTGTCCCAGTTGGCATCCCATCAAATAACTCCTTGAATTCCATGACAAGCTCAAGTAATGCTGTTCTGTCTTGGGAGCTCAGGTGAGCACAGTTGTGCTCCATTTTTTGTCTGAAATTACCTTACTCATACTTCGCATCTGAGATCTTGATGATACATTTTGTTGCATCTTGTGTACCCTGTGACACTCTGTTCAGAGCACATTAATGTTATTTTTTACTTTCCAAGCCTTTTCAATATTAGCATTGTCTAAAGCTTATTGATATCTCTCATTGTCAATGAGATGTCATCAATTATTATTGCTTTTGTGCAGAAGTCTAAAACAATTCTTGTCCCTGTCAAGGTTTTAGTACCAAGAATGAGATCAAACTCTATTTCTCATAGTGTTCCTATCATCTTCTAAAATGTCAGGTTGAATAGGGTATTCTTTGCTTACAGAGAACTCAAAGAACTTAACCTTGATCTCTCCTTTTCCATTCATGTAGGAGGTCCCATTTGACAGATGCCAAGACTTTGGTACCTGCCTAGTAAAGCAGGGAATGAGTTTCTTCTTTCCTTTTTCTAGGAAATTAAGGTGTCCATCTGACCCTGAGCCCAATAGGACTCTTATTTTATAACTGGTACAACTCCCCAGTGACTGGTTTAAACCTATCAAGGACTGACTTTCAGTTGCTGGTTACATGGCAGCAATATCAGTTGTCATGCCTACCGTATTTTTCATGCTTACTCTGAAGCTTACTTAGTTCCTTTTATGAGTATCTTCACTCTCATGTTCCTCCTCTTAGATGGATCTGTCAATTATACTAGCCAATATGTCTTCCTTATCTTGATTTTTTATTGTAAATGTTGTAAAAATCCTTTTTTGCTACTGTCCAAATTGAATTCATTTTCTAATTTTGGACTGACTAAAACATGTTATAATCTTTTGCTCTATTTAGCATCCAATGGGTTGGATAGCTTGTATCAGTCCGGGGTAGGTATTTTCAACTTTTGGCTAATTTATCTTTCTTAAAATTTAACGAATATCCTGTTGCTATCCAACCCAAGACTTACAAACTATTGTCAGAGTTACTTTCACTACATTGTCTCAATTCTGATGGTGTTTCTTTTGTTAGCCTTTTTAAATACTGCGCAAAAGGCTTTGGCATGAACTATTTGCTTGAAGTGTGTACTCTTGGTCCCACTTCCCTTTGAATGGGGCTTATTTGCACTTATGCTCCTCTTGATATGAGTACCTGTACCAGTGGCAGTCACATGTGTTATACATATAAGTGCCCCCATACATTTAACATAAGACACAATTTTGGTCAAGCCCTTTTTTACCTGTTTGGGGTATGGAAGTAAAGAAAGTTCATCTTTCTTTTCCCATCTGTTTCTTTTTGCTTATCATTGCCAGAGGGATCGGTATCCATCTCAGTGTTATTTTCAACACTTTCTAGGACTAATATAGGGCCATAGTGCTCACTGACATCATATTCTTCGTGAGGTCATACTTACCACTCAGTATTATTTTCAACACTTTCTAGAACAAATAATTGGGCCCTAGTGCTCACTAAAATCATATTCTTGGTGAGGTCATACTGTGTTTGTCACTTTGCTAGGTACATGCAGAGAAGGTGAGTTGTGAGACTGCATCTTCCAAAGGCAATGCTTGCTTAGTAGCTGGGTTTGCCTCAGGGCTGTAATAGATACAATGCAATGTCTCAAGATAGCATTTAAGCTGTTCTACTTTGACAAAAATTTCCAAATTGGAACTCTCATGGGCTTCTTTAATGTATTAGTAATATAGAATTCGAGAGCTTCTCTAGCAACATGTCTGAACACTTGGAGAAGTTGCAACATGTCACACTCCAAAAAACGTCCCACGTAGCAGTCCTCTTTTCATTGTGTACTGCATTGTTCAAGTCTTCCCAAGGATATTTTGCTTGGCACTGTCCACATCTAGCATCTTTTGTTCAAGGGCCTGTTTGGCCTTCTTGAGGTTTGCTTCAAGGCCCATCTGCTTGCAGTGAACAGCTGTGTGGACATGCATCAGGAACAGCTCAGGAGTCTCGGATGCCCATATTGCCATGTTTAACTCATTCCTATTATTTAGTAGAGTCATTTTGAAATAAGTGGTCTATTTTATCAAGATCATCGTCTATAGGATCCTACTCGAGAATGTAGCATATAGGGGAGTTCTTACCCCAATGCTGCATTTGCACTCAGAGTACTTCAGCCCTTCTGGAACTTATCTTGCAAAGGACATTCTCTTCAAGGTTTCACCTTACAAAGTTCCTATAAATAAGGCTTTGAAAAGCTTTTTGGTGGTCGAAAAAATGACTTGATGAATCAGAGTACTCTGTAGGTTAATGAGATGTGTAAAACAGTGTCCTGAGCTGAAAAATGTAAATAGTTAGGGGGGGGTGAAGCAATTGGTTGATTTTGAATTTTATGAGCTCAATCTAATACCATAAGTGAGGTTTGTTGTTACCAGTCCACTTGATGTCACCATGTATTGTCATCTTGATTACATGATATTTGGTTTGAGATATCCTGAGACCCTTGGTGGGGCTGTTATTTATGGCATATTCTGTCAAAGTGACTAGCTGGGCTATTTATGCCAAGTTACCAGAATTATCTGGCTGGGCTTCTGGTTGTCAAGTGATGCACTTGACATGGTGTCAGTGATGCACTGCCCTTTTACCTCTGTGCTAAACATTTGGTTTTTGATATGGCCCTTGGGGATACAATCTTATCATATATCCTTCATTTTATCCAGTAAGATTGATACTGTCTTAAAACCATACAATTAGGTCTAGAAACTCATGCATGCTGAAGTTCTTCAGATTCTACAAGTTTGATCAGAATCTTGCCTACATAGTCAAGATAATGACTACATAAGCATAGCAAGGTAAATTACAACTGATTTGGAAACTGTAGTAGTACAATACTTCATAAAAGTCACAAGAAAACTCAGTCTAGAAAATCAATGACCTTTTCTTAGCTGATTCCTCCACCACCTGAGCATTCTATATTGTACTTGTTGACTTTCTGACAACTTAACTCATTATTTGCACTTGTCCTGTAAGGAGACAGATGCCAGAACAGCACAATGAGGCAAATGCAAGATCTGACCATTATGCCAAAGGACTCATTGAATGATGTCAAATACCTCCTGGTGCAATGGAAGAAATATGACAGTTTGAGTCATTTTGAATCATTGCTAACTCTTTTTCTACAAGAGAGTAGTTAGTAACAAGAACAGTGGAGGAGAAGTCAGGCTAATTTGTTAGATCCTGACCAACTTTCTGGAAATTATTTACACAGGTGAAATGAGTAATCTGAAATCTGTCAAATAATGCAGTGTCTTTTAGTTTACAACCAGATGGTACTGCATCTTTATACTACTAAATTCCAACTGCCACATCAACAAAAAAACTCAGGTTTATGTGGGGCCTGTATGTATGGTTTGAGGTACATTACTTGCACAAGGACAATTTAGTTGAAAGAATTTATCTCAGGCTCATTGCACCTGTTCCATCATCACCTGGACATAGCATGTATGCAAAAATTAGTAGGAAAAGCACATATCAGAGACATTTTGTTACAACAGTTGTGATCAGATGGGACAGAAGAAGCAGGGGTTACAATTGTCTCACCACACGTAGAAACCTCCACATCACACATATTGCACCTTGTAAAAATTAAGACTTTTTATTCACAAAATCAATGAAAAAGAAATCAGTCGACTACATCAATCAATGAACAATCGAACATTTTACACTTTGGAACAATAGCTTGATGCCATTATGTCTATGTGATGAGCATTTACTGCATCTGACTAGAACAGAAACCAATGACCTCTCACCTGCCACCACTGAGCTTAGGTAAACAATAAAGCAGTTGGAAAAGTTTGCAAAGTAGTGTGGGAATCCCTTGATGCTCTTTGTTGCATGACAACCTAGATCAATGACCTGAGCCAAAAGTTGGGGTAGGTTCTATGGTGGGTGAAACTAAACAAACAGCATTACTAGGTATTATGTACAAACAGCTACGAAAATATCAGGTGGTGATACTGCTGTATGGATGTTATGATTATAGCCAAATTGGTTTTAAATTGATTGACAGACTACAAAAATGAATTGGTGACAAAACACACTTATCATGCATTCATCATGTAAATGTGCACGATGAATATTTTTGTAGTATGTTTTCTACAGGTGTCATGCAGTAGGCTGATTCAACCTGTAGAAGTCTACATAAATTGGTACATGATATGACCTAAAAAAGATATGTTCTGCAGGGAACATTTAAGACTGGGCCTTAAGAAATGCATATTATAGAAAAGTTACCTCATTAGGGTTATAAACGGACAGGCATTGATTTTTATTTTTCTTGTTTGCGAGATCACAGCGATCAAGGAATTTTCCCCACACAGGCCCCCTAAACACTCCCGCCACATCACTGCTCACAACAGGGGCAAAAAAACTGTGAAAATTGATACGTTATCTACCGTAAATACACGGGTAAAAAGCCTCTCAAAAGTCACCATCTCTACAGAAATGTGGGTATTTTAGGTAATTAAATCAAATTTTTACTCCCACTTGGAAGTTGGAAAACTGCGATGTCATCAAAACATCCAGTAAGGAATGTTAGATTTCACAAGACAACCTCACAAGCATTCGGTTGATACCCACAACATCATTTTTGAACATAGGTTGATTTTAGACTAAAGATTGTCTGTTTTTGATGGGTGGCTGACAGATGTACTATGCATTTCTAAAGGCACAGTCTTATGTGTGGTTGGTGCTCTGAACAAGACCCATAACCATTTGTGATATGGTTGGTGCCCTGAGTAGGGCTTATAACCATTTCAACCTGCATAGGGCTAATCTCCTATCTGTGTGTTCATGGGTTCATTGGGACCTGTGCCAATTGTATGTCCCTACTGAATGCTCTAGCAGCTATGCCCTGTCTAGCATGTATGTTTTTTGCCAATGATTTAACAAATGAAGCACATAGATCCATGGGATGTGGTCTATTGAAAGCCAATTTACCATCAGAGATTTGCTTGCTGAGCATGATAAGTGCAGATATGACTTCATTTGAAGAAATCTCATTTGGCTGCAAAGTAATATAACAGACTTTGAGGGTGGAACACTTCTGGATAGTGATGCACTGCACAGATCCATCCAAACCCAGTTCAAGCTCATCCAAGAATGTTTTGTCTTCCGGCTTCTGCCTCTTTTGGGGGGCAGTTCCTCAATTGATTTTATACAAAAATGAACAAAAAAGAGAACAAATACGATATAAAAATTTTACACTTAAAACAAAATGGGAAAATATAAACTACTTGCTGTTGTTGGGCAATGAAATGCCCTTTGTCTGGGGTCATAGAGAGCGTTTGGGAATTATGGGTGTTGAGTTTTTGTTGATGATTTGTGTTGAAAGGTTGCCTCTGCCATATTAAGAGTTACTTTGCCCAGGCCATGATCATGCTTGTTATTAGGTTTGTCAATGACATGTCGTCAAAAGGTGCTTCTATGTTATCTAGGATAGAGAAGTGTTTCACGATGACATGAAAAAAGTTGAAAAGTATGATAAGTAAACTGAACAGAACATTTTCATGATGTTATCATAATTCAGGTCAATGGCTGACATATTGATTGCCAAAACACAAAAATGATTTTGTGATTCATGAGAGCACAATTTCAAAATCAAAGAATGCATATCATCATTACAGTCATTGACCGGAATACTAATGTTTGATAGATAAATATGAACACTAATGGATAACCATCATGACAAAGGAAGACAACAATATCAAGGAAACACACAACATGACTACAATGCTGCAAGATTTTTTAAAATAAAAAATAAACACTTATGCTGCCAGTGGAAGTTTCCTTATTGTGATTTTTAAGGTTGTCAGCCAAGAGAGTCTCCAACTCAGTGCTTGGAAGTTGGCTAACAGTTCCTTTGAGCATGGTCATATTGTGACCAAAGCTGAATGTTGGTGTAAGGTCTATCTGGTGAAAAAACAAACCAACAGCACGACAAGATAATAACTAGTAAAACATAACAGTATGGACTGGTGCTGTGGGGCTGTGTTGATGACTATAAAAATGAATTGGTGACAAAACACAGTTATCATGCATTTATTATGTAAATGTGCATGATGAATATTTTTGTAGTATGTTTTCTACAGGTGTCTTGCA
>JALLPD010000831.1:0-14095 GCA_036940065.1 Cyclotella cf. meneghiniana
ATTTTGACCAATGTGTGCGGTGCAAATATTGCACCGTAGCTGGGGGTGGGGATATTAATTCAAACCACATCAGTGTTGAACCAATCTTAAAAGTTAAATATCTTTCAGCAAGATATTATCAATTTTTCCTGTGTTCCCTCAACCCCGTGGGACTGTTGTGGGACTAACCGCTAAGAAGACTATCATACAATTCAGTTTTTTTATGCTGCCGAGCGAGTTCATGGCCACACGTTCCAACAAAAACTCCGAACATGATGTGTCATGGCGATGGAGATGGATATAATATATATGACAGAGATGTAGTGTTTGTATGGTATTGTTTGTACCATATTGCTCGTCAGACTCGACCTGCAATTTCACTTCTTGTAAACCAACTGTAGCTGATACAATAAGGCAACCAAGTGAAACTTTACTCTATCGCGCCTGCGCCCACATCGCGAGCCGCTGATGATTAAATGCTGATTTTATGATTCGTCTATAAGAGTTGAGGGATTCCGTCGAGCATTCTCAATGATTCGAGCTGCCATATCCAAGTGTCGGAAACACGTGGGAAGTTCCCACCGGCGATCGATGCGAGCGATCGGCTCGGAATTTCGTCAGGTCCCATCAACAGTCGATGCATCATACCAAGTCGATGCCAATAGCAGCCATGCCTTCATTTCTGCCGCTGCCGCGTCGCGATTGAGTCGATCCTCGTTCGCGTCCCTGACTACGTGTACCGCAGCCCACAACGCAAATGATCCGTTCTCGTTTTGTGCACTTCAACGACGTCACTCAACGCTGGCCCACCGACCGGAAGAAGAAGAATGCGACTCCATGACGTCATCTACCAAACAGTCTCATTCAAACCCGCACACGCTCCGCCTCCTGTCGCTACGAAACATTGGAATCTTTGCCCACGTCGACGCAGGAAAAACGACTCTCACAGAAAGAATGCTCGCGCTGTCGGGATTAGTCAAAAGGCCCGGCAGCGTCGACACCGGCGACACCGTTACGGACTATTTACCAGCAGAGAGGGAGCGAGGCATTACTATTCAGAGCGCTGCCGTCGGATTTCAATGGGTCGTTCCCGCAACTGACGGAGGAGCCGCCGACGACCACGCAATGGGCACTGCACGTGCACCACACGACGGAGGAACGACGGTGGACATTAATCTCATTGATACGCCCGGGCATGTCGACTTCTCCGTCGAAGTGCATCGATCCGTGGCGGTCCTGGACGGGGCGGTGCTAGTCCTTGATGCTGTGGCGGGAGTGCAGGCACAGACCGAAACGGTGTGGAGATCCATGCGCAATAGCGATGCAGGAATTGCCGATAACGACAATGCTACGAACAAGCCGGCTCATGGATCGCACATGCATGAGCCCTTGCCGGCAATCATGTACATCAATAAAATGGATAGAGATGGGGCAGATTATCGATATGCCATGGATACCGTCAGGAGGAAGTTACATCGAAGCAATCCCGTTGCCGTTCAGTTGCCCTTGTATCGTATAGAAAATCCTCGAAATGCAACCACAGCGGCGACGGAGGGGATCGAGCTTATTCGACCTGGGACACTCAACGAGCCACCGCCTCATGGAGAATTCGTTGGTATTTTGGACTTTGTTCATATGAGAGCATTGATTTATCCACCCAACGCCGAGGGGTTGACTATGGAAGATGCCGCGCCCAAAGTATTGAACTTGCTCAATCCAAGGGTGTGGAGCCACGAGAACAACAACCAAGTGATACGCGCTGCTTTGGATGCACGAAGAGATTTGATTAGTTCCTTGGCTGACGTGGATGAAATCATGGCAGATTTGTACTTGAATGCCATGGAAAATGATGCGATACAGAAATCGGAAGGTCTCTTTGATTTCTGTCCGGTGTTGTCAAATGTTACTACATCGGATATTCAATCGGCTTTAAGAAGAACAACCTTGGCTCGAACAGTCATGCCAACAATGTGTGGAGCCGCTCTTAGAGGGCTCGGAGTGGAGCCCGTACTCGATGCTGTGGCAGAATGGTTGCCCTGTCCGTTGGATAGATTGCCACCTAAATTGACCTTTTTGGGTAAAACTGCTCCTAGTGCTCCGAAGCACGACAAAAATATAAAACAGAAAGACGGTGCATCATCATTTAAAGACACCACGTCGCTAGGTCATCCATTAAATCCATCGACGATTGCTTACGTATTCAAAGTTTTGCATATGAAAGGTCGAGGTGGATCCGGCGATGGTCGTGTCGCCTTTGCACGAGTCTATTCCGGCACTTTGAAAGCACGTGATACCATTCGAGTAATTTCTCCCAATTCAGCCTCTCGAAACGACGACTCTCAAAATAGCAAGAACAAAAAGCAAAAACAACCAGTGGAGAGAATAGGTGGCATGCTTGAATTGTCTGGGGGGCGCTTCGACAATTTACCAGAGGGAATATGTCATTCGGGTGATGTGTGCGCTCTTGTTGGACTCAAGACAGTCGTCACCGGGGATACACTTTTGTTGCCCTCTGCAGCTACTGACGCAGAATATCTCACAGAAGATTCTAGCAAGAAAAAAGCAATAAAAGGGAAAAAGGATTCCAAAAACAATATCGATTCACATTGGAAGCAATACCTCGAGGGAGTACATCTCGCTGGTCTCATGTCTCCCGATCCAGTACTGACCCTGCGGGTTGAAGCATCCTCATCTTCTGAGCAGGCAAGGCTGGGGGCGGCATTGAATCTCCTTTCTGTGGAAGATCCTAGCCTAGTAGTGGAAGAAACGCCCACCACGACTCTTGTCTCAGGATTGGGTGAATTACATATGGAAATTTGTCTTGATCGGTTACGGCGAGAATTTGGACTCGAAGTTAGAACAGGCAAGCCTGCCGTTGCCTACCGAGAATCTGTATTGTTTGATGGAGAAGAAGGAGTGGAAACGGATGGGTTCATCGAATATGATCGCACCGTGGGAGGAGTGAGGATGCAGGGAGCTATTCGGTTGAAATTCATGCCTTCGATCTGCCCGGAGAGTTCTCGCGCCAGCAACATGCTTTGTATACCTCCCCAAGAACCCATGGTGACGTTGTCACCCATGACACGATCTTATTTCAATCTTGACCCCAAAGGAAATATCTCCCAAGAAACGGAACTCAAATACCCTCCACATCTCCGGGCGCTCTTATCTGGTGCTCGTGGATCACTGAAACGAGGACGATTGGGACCCTACCCATTGGCCAATCTCACATGTCACATCCTAGAAGTTCATTCCGAAATCTCGAGCATAGATACATTGCCCGGTGCCATGCGTGCTGCTGCAGCCAATGCTGTCTCAACCCTGCTGGAAACTTTGACAAAAGAGGATAGATTGGTAGTGCTGGAACCAAAGATGAATGTTGAAATCTCTGTACCGGCCAGCAAAGTTGGAGACGTATTGTCAGATTTGACGGGGAGGAGGGGGACTGTGGATGGCGTGACCATGGGAGACGAGGGCGGAAGCGATCACATCAAATCTATGGTTCGAGCAGAAGTTCCACTAGCAGAGATATTGGGGTATGCCAACAGTCTAAGGAGTTTGACTGGTGGAGAAGGAGCATTTTCAGCTGAATATAAGGGCCATGCACCAAGAGAGGGCGTGTGAATCTAGTTCGAACCTGGCGTCAAGAAATTCCAGCATCTTTCCATAGAAACCATTGTAAATACCTGAACTAGAAGTCAAATGTTGACATGCAGGCATTGTAACCCATATGATGGGCTTGCTCATGCATGATTGGAAACATTGGTTTAGAGAAGCTGTGATTCCAAACACTCGATGATATTAATAAATCCCGTTTCTTACATTCTGGACTATGGATGCCATTTTCAGCTGTTGTGTCTGTTTTGTGGTTTGTGTCGCATGTCAAAGTGAACAAAATGGATGACAGTACAGGGTTGTTAGGAAGGCAAGAATTTCACCTTTTTTATTGTTAGACCCAATGTGAATGAGGACAAACACAGAGGAGAATCAGAAGAACACAGATCTGGATTTCAAGCTGCTGCTTGGGCTGCAATCTTGAGGGAATACAACAGTAAGGTACTCACTTTCGCGTTTGTATTGGAATGCAATTCAAATTCACTTTTATAAATGAAAAAATCAAACTGTGGAATGCAAAAAATTCTTCAAGGAAAAGATGGGAACAACACATGTTCAAAATTGGGATGTATGCCCTAAAACCTGCAATACTGAATTTTCTAACTGTTGGAGACAAATATGTATCTACTTTATTCATCCTGGACTACAATTTCTGGTGACTTGAGAAAGTAGGACATGAGATTACCATCAAAAAATTGAATGATGGTTTCAATTGTATATTACATTTCATATCTGAATATTGACACAAACCACTGGATGACTTGAATATGGCCAATATTTGTTACTATAGTTTCTAGGTTCTACAGCCATATAGTTATGTTAGTCCCAAATGAGTTCATGACATTCCTCAACTGAACCTTCATTAGAATCTATGTTGTGGGTCTACAAAAACCATCCCTTGTCCGTCATTCACAACACAGTGGACTTGTGTAGTCACCACTCAATAACATCATTATAAGGGGGCCTGCATTGAAACACCAGTACATTTTGCATTTGAGAATGAGAAACACTTTGACATCTTTGGTAGAATGTTTTTCTGATGATTTGATTAAAGTTGCTCGTTTGTGAAATCATTTTGCCGTTTCTTTATCATTTGTCCTTTGTCACTTTTCTTCTAATGTGGCATCTCTTTACCTCCACCATGATACATGTCCCTATCCCTAATCTATCACAAGAGTATTGTTTCTCATTAATGTCATTTGTCAACAAATAGGATGTTTTGTGGGCTTTTCAGATTGTTGGACTCACAACCTGAAACAACTGTCCTGGCTGTGGTGTCACCAAATGGGCAGTGTCACATAGTTTAATAATGTGCATGTAAGCAAGTACCTCTAGAATTGCAAATGAACACTATAACTGCTATATGTATGCATCCAGATTCATTTTCCAACCACTGTCAACATTAGTAAGTATACCATCGGAACTTGGTCAAGGAAGGTTGCTCACAGTGAGATAGAGCATCATGGAACTCCTGAGGATGTCGGAAGGCTCTCTCCTGCTGGAAGGCGGACTAAGTCAGATCAGTCAAAGAGGGGTGGTTGGAGTATTGAGAAGGGCACAGTTAGGCAGGTAGTACCAAGAAGACAGGAACAGCTGGATCCAGAGGTTGCAAATGATCTATTTGGAGAGGCCTTTAGTCAATTTCGGGTGTTTGAGTAAGTTGGTGGGGCAGAGGTACAGTCCTGATGGTTTTTATGTTGACTTTTTCCATCACAGTCTAAGAGACTGTACCACAGGGTTCATTGTGTGTTGACATCATCCTGGGGTCACTTGCCCCATGAACTCAATCACGCAAACATTCAAATGGAAAGGACTCCGTGCGCAAGTTGAAAAACACATAAAAACTTGTGATGCATGCCAATGCCACAAAATAACAGGCAAAGGCCAATATGGCCAATGCCTCTAGTGTCCTCACTATGTCATAACGAACCTTTCAAGAAGGTTCACATAGATTGTGCAGGGCCTTGGACGGTTTGCATCAAATCTGATGTCACAGGAGAACTCTCACAATTCAAATTACACATCCTCACGATGGTGGATGCAGCCACAAACTGGCTAGAACTCGCAACGATCCCCACCGCCAACTCCCATAGGTGCGCAAAGCAATTCGACCTATGTTGGCTATGCCACTACCCCCGCCCCAACACAGTGGGGCACGACAACAGAAATGAATTCATGGGGGAGGAGTTTCAAGAGTTAGTCACCAGCTACGGCATTAAAAGCAGGCCCACGACAGTAAAACACCCTACGGCACAATCCATCATAGAATGCCTCCACCTCACCATCGGCAATTAACTGCGTAAATCTTTGTATGAAGGGGACCACTGGAAGGAAGATGTCGAGATGCTCCTCCAGGGGCGCGCATGGGCAATACGCACCACGACACCATCCACTGGTGAAAGGCCAAACGGGGTACAAGTGTTAACTGTTTCTCATCCAGGATTCCTGTTTCGTTCAAGACCAAATTATTACGAATTAATACTGAAAAGAGAGTTGGATTTTGGTACTGAAATTTCAGGTTGCAAGCATTGTAGCACCTGATGTTTTATATCAATTTTCGGTTCAAGAATGCAATATGATGTGTTTTTAGCTTGATAAAGTTTGCAGTGCATTACCATTCAATGTGAGTAGCAAATCTGCAGACAACATGTAATGTGTTTAACAGAACGCGAGCCTTCAGAACTCTTGCAACTCAAAGCGATAAGCTCCGCCCTTCTCATTCAAAGTTCAAGAGTATTCAACTTTTCATATTAGGCAAATTCGCAATAATAATATGCAAACAAAACAATATCCATTTGGGTCTTAATCCAACTCCCCCCCATCAATTCATCTTTTTACATTGATCTGGTCGATTCACTATCTTTTCCTCACAATACACTCGACCTTGTTCAGTTTGTAGCTCATGCTGCTGCTTCGTTGTGGGCCGCATGGTACACCGGATAGGATCTTTGCCTATGGCATTCTTCGACGTCTACTTCGTCTTGCTCCCTTCTTGGAAGTTTCGATTGTTGCCAAGGTTCCACCTGAAGCTTTCCCTGTTTTTGTCGCTGGTGCTGCAAAGGTACATGTGTCACCAAACATCTGGGAGGCACGTCATTGTCAAAATCTGATAGAGTTTCACCTGAGTATTGTCGTCGATGTCGTGTTGCTTCTCTGCAAGGTTGACGGTGATGTCGATGGTACCGTCTCTCTTCTCTACGAGCATATGGTCTTGAATACCTTGACTTGGAATGATGTCGCTTCTTTTGCTTCCTTCCTCTCTCGTCGTCACGATAATGTTGTCCTTTGCGACATTCTCTCGTTTTACTTGTTACCTCTTTTGCGTCAATGGCACGTCGACGAACAATAACACAAATCGAAATACAAATTCCAAAAATTAAGACGACGGATGCTGCCGTAATCGTGATGATTTTCCACACTGGCATGTCATACCATTTTGATGGTGCTGCTACGCATGATTCCGTGCTGTACTGCCCGTCATCGGTTATGCACCATTTAAGCTCTCTTCCTTCGTCATTTGTATATTTTTGAACACGGTTCAAAACCTGGCTCATTCCATCATCACTCTGAAGCTTTTTTGTTATCACGGGTTGCATATTTTGGTTACCTTTTTGGAGAACATTGACGTCAAAATAAAAATCAGTCGTGTTTCCCTTTTGTTCCTGTTTGACGGGATATATCCCCGTTATTACCACTCCGTCGACATTATGAAAGATTTCTGCATATATCTCCATCAATTCTTCAGTGAAAATATCTCTGTCCATATCTGGTGGTAGTCCCAATGCAGCAAATTTGATCCCAACCAATTGATGATCATAAGTACACAAATTAAACATGCTATCATCGATATCTGCACTTGCATCCTTGTCCTCTTGCTGACTTGTGGTGCATAAGTCAAAGTCATCAATGTAGTAATAGTAATCAGATTTATATTCATGCATCTGTTGTAATATCTCTAGACGATTTTGTCGCACAGCTTTGACTACTGTGTGGCCAGGTACGATACTGGAATTGGAGAGCACGGCTATGATGTCATAGTACAGATTAAATGTCTCTGTTTCCTCTTCATTGCCTTCAACGTATGCGAAATTAACAGCCGATCTCGCTATGGCAGCGAGTTGTCGAAGGGTTCTATCGCTGTCGTCTAAGAAGCGGTCCTTGACATCGGTAAATTTCAGACCCTCGATGTCGAACGAGATCAGTGTCAGCATGGTCTTGAACTCGTTCATCATGGCTTCACGGAAATCAAGAATTTGGTCATTGACATCGCTCGACACACCTATCAGGGTGAATTTGATTGGTATTGCTTTGAAACTGGTCATGTTCTCTGATGACTGCTGAACTTCGTCCTTCTGCACAACTTATATCCTTTGGCATTGAATGTTAAATCTACTAGGAGTCTACTAGGTATGGTAAAATGCCATGTATTCTTTGTAAGTGAGCATGAGTTGGGAAAATGAATGCGGTCAGATCACATCAATTCACGGAACATTCCACTCAGCTTAAATATCAATTGCTTCAGTAGGAGTAAATACTGTCGAAGCCGACTCGAGAGGATACTCGTGGCACATATACGTAACATATTATTACCTAACCCACTCGTTGCATGAGCACATAGGACGAGAACGCAGGTTTCATCAGAGCAGATAAGTCATCTACGTAGGCGTAGACTTTGTAGAAAACGTAAAACGGGATAAATTAGGTAGGAGTCAAAAATACGTGACTTGAACTTCTTACATCATTACGGCCCTCAGGATATGACTTTTTCTTGTCTAGCCGTACGACTTACTACGACTGATTGACAACACGTTCACGAACGTGTTCTGTGTCCCACACTTTCGTTAGAGCCTCTGAGCAGAGTGACAACAAGAAAGGTCTCAACAGCCCCCAGTTTTACAAAAAAATATCAATGTAGATCTTGTTTCATCTAAGTTGCACGACGATTTTCCCGCCAATTCCCTTCCCTTGGGGCAAACAAACAAAAAATAAATATTGGCAAGAGAAAATGCATCAGACTTGGTGATCGTTTTCGAGAGACGTCGCGCTGCGAAAGAGAGTGGACGAAATTGATTTCCATAAAAGAGTTAGCGATAATAAGGTGAGTTCGGCTTGTTGTCACCGAATGCAGAACGCGCTGATCTCGATCTACTCGCGTTGATGGAGAGCGCATGATGTTGTTCCGTGACTTCCGGTGAACGCTGACGAGAGGATGTAGTGATTGGCAAAAGTGAAGGGGAGCGTTTTGTGCCAAAGCACCCTTTATGAAATGACTTGAGATCATTCAAATCTTGCGAGTCTCACCTCGATATGATCGTGAACTGTCATGATTTTCCGCTGCAGCCAGGAAACCATAGAAATTGAATCGTCACAAACAAAACCACACTTCAAAAATTAACAAGCATGACAAACAAAACCACAAGAAACAAACTCTTCCCAATCGTGCTTCTCCTAAGTCACGTCCTACCCGCAAATGCGCAATGCGCTCCCTGTGATCTAGTACCCAATGGATTCACCGTACGCCCCGGCACTGGATGCGTAGAATATATTAATTGTGTTAATGGGGCGGAGGCCAATGTACAGAGTTGTACTGGGGGCACAATCTTTGATTTGGCCATTGGTGAGTTTCACGTGGCATGTCTGGTCATTCTGACGAATTCAAAGTGCACATGATACACACCGTTCAACCGAAATTATCTAAACCCCATCATGGTTTTCTTTTTTATTTGGCGGCAACTCATCAACATTTTAGTGGGTTGCAATTGGGCTGATGTAGTCACCTGCCCCACAGATCCAGAATGTACCCCAACAGTAACATCGACAACTGCAGCGGCAACCCCGGTGGCAGCATCACTAGGACCTGCGTCGACCTACGAGAGTGGCAATGAAACAGCCGTTGGTCAAGATGTTGTTCCTCTCAAATTCAGTGTGTACGGATTATCGGATCAAGCTGATGAAGCCACGTTGAAAGAGGAGATGAAGGGTATATTGCAAATGATTTTATTTGAAGTGGAGGAGTTGGAGAAGGGGAGTGGGTTGAAGATATTGGATGTGGTTGCGGCGGAGAGGAGGCAAGCAAGGGATCGTTTGCTTCAGGCGGATCCAGTTGAAATGATGTTCAATGTTGGGGTGCTTCCAATGGAAGGTGTCGACGTTGGATCACTCATCGTTGACGCAATCCGGAAACGATATGATTCACTTGTAAATGATGTACATGGCTGGACTGAGTCGGATTATATTACTTCTGACTTCCAGTTTGATGTTTGCGCTCATTCTGTGTCGGACGGGGGATATACAGATTGTTCGTCTGATGCTTCGTCTGACTATGACTATGGTGGGGAAACTACAACGTCAACAACGCCACCGACGAGTCATTATTCGAATCCGGTGCCTCTTCAAACCAGCACCAGTTCAAACGATGGTCTCCCAACGTGGGCGATTGTTGTCATCGTCTTTGTCTCGATTCTTCTCTTAGGATGTATTGTCGCATTTATCCTTTTTGTAGGATGCAACAAGTCTGATGAGGATTACCTTGAGGATGACTACTTGAACGGAAAGAAACGCAGGGGATATTCTGAGAGTGGATCGTCGAGAAGTTCTGAAAACTCAGCGAAAGAAATGGTTGTGTACAACGAAGAAGAAGCTGGTGAATATGCTCGGAGATGTTATGTTGATGAAGAGGATCACAATTCTAGCATTCTACCTCGCGCAAAAGTTGTCCCTGCACCTATGACAAGTGGCGCGTCAATTCATTCCAGTTCAAGGGCCAGTCAACGATCTCGTCAATCTGCAAGCCAAATGAGAAGTAGTAGGGACAAAATTCGAGGTGATGCCTCTGGTTATGAAGTCAGGAGCGGCGTCGGATCACACACGTCCAATTTCTCAAGATCCCGAGACAGACACCCCGACCCAACTGTCTACAATGTGAGACCTAATGCCACTGATCCAAGTGTCTACAATCATAATGCCTCCGACCCTAGTGTGTATAACATCCATGCAGCAGATCCAAGTGTCTACAGCCCAAATGCAGCAGATCCTGAAGTCAGATCTATTTATAGCCGAGATCAGTTTAGTCATCAGCTTGAAAGCTTGGGAGGAAATAGTAGGGCCTCGAAGAAGTCCGGAAAACATACTAGTGTGAGAATGGATTATTCGGTGGTGTCAGAATTATCCGAGCCATCAGTGACAGGACGTTATGCTTGATTGGTTTGGATGGAGTTTTGTAATTCATTTTATTATTGGGATAAAACGAAGAATAATTGAAATATGGGCTACGCTCGAGTCAAAAAGAGAAGGAGTTCGTTTTCAGAGGCATCCTGAAGGAGAGGAATCAAAGATTTGCATTACAAGACTCGATCTCATGGATGCTTTCCTAAAGTCATGAATTGAGGAAAATTTCGTGTTGTGCTCGAATACATAATCAGCGTTTACTTTTTCCTATATGTTATATAGATAATTAAAAAGTAGACTGCCCAAGATATAAAGTTATAGGCGGCAACTGCAACAATATTCACATCTTCATCTTGCATGCCGAATCTTGGGTTGTGAGAGAGACATCACTGGAGCAGTAACCTCTAACACATTTGTCCATATCATTATAGATTACAAGTCAATTCCCTTGCTGGCAAGACAATCAGTCAAGCCTGCCGCCATATCCAACATCAGTGCTGGCGGAAAAACTCAGAAAGGCCAACAGCACCCCTCAGCTTGAAACATGCATCTTAAAAAGAACCTGGTCTTGGCACGTATATAGTTTCGTGGGAAGATATGATTAGAGCATAAGATTTTGTCTTGATAAAAACAATGAGGTTATAACAAAGTTTTCTCACTGATGCATTGATTGCACATGGTTGCTTTCTACCTTGACAGAATTGATCAGCAGGATGTGGTTGAATATGGCAATCACCATGCTTCTTGCATTGTTTCAAGTTCCTTGTCAAGACCAAGGTCCTGGGTTTGGACAACATGAAAATTATTTGGACAAATTCATGTCTGCTTGCTTTTTGTTAGCTTTACTTCCATCTACCATAGAAGGATTCAACAGAATTCCAATGAAATTTTCAGGATCTTTTCTTACTATGCATTTCTAAGTAGAACAAAACATTCCGGATTTTATATTATATTCAGCATAGATTCATTCCCATACTCATGTCCTGCTGATTGATTCATATGTAAAGTAATTGATAAGTAACTCTTGTGCAATGGAAAGTTTGTGGTCCACAGGATGCTTTGAAACAAGAAACATGCCAATGCCCATTGTAAAAATGCTAAAATAAGTGCAACTCATAACTGAATGGTAACTTATGATAATGTCCTTTTACACCGTTTGTATGTATTCTTCATCAACTTGATGCCATTGGCAGTTTTCTTTGTCTACTAAGGTCACAGAATCTAGTGACATACGCTGTTAGCTATGAAGGCTTTAATGTACACAATGTGTCCCCACATCCTACATCCAACGTTTTGATTATAGAAGCATGTAGTTATACCAAACTGACTTTATCATGGTGAATGGACATGGATGATTTGATGCTTAGAAGATTATGATTTACAGTTATTTACTCAGCCATCCAGTAAAGAAGACACCAAATGATACTGACTCTGAGTTTTAATTGTGGTTCTCTTTGACGTTAGACACATAACTAAATGGGTGGAGCTCAACCATCTTTGTATGAAGAAAAGATATGAACATGAGAGTTGGTTGTTAGGTGAGCAGTGGAAAGGCTCGTTTTTCAACCAAAGGAAAATGTATCGAACATTTGTCAATCTCTATCATATCATTCTAAGTTTAACAAATTTTTTTAGATTGGTGAAATTGGTGAATAGTTCTGTGACAAACATAGATACATGTTTACCATGTAAGCATTGTCAACTGAAATATCTCTGCTGTTTTCCATCGAATATTGGCTAACTTGACCATTGAAGTAGGCATCAGTGTCTTAAATTTGGTTTTTCAAGACTTTCATTCTTCAAGTGAGGTCTGTCAATCTCACATTCTTAGATAGAAACAGGTTTTGCCATATCAAGAATGTGGACCTTTCTGTTGCAAAGTTGCCTATGATGATAGTGTTTTTAGTGAACCTACAGGCAATTAAAAACAGTAAATTGATTGAGAACAGAAGTAAATTTTGTTTGATATTTTTGTTTGGAATTTTAAGAACAAGTTGCACCATGGTGAGAGAACAGAAATAGCTGCCCAATTATGAACAATGGGTGGATGAAAACATTGACCATGACCAATATGGCAATAGTGGACTTTGGAATATCAGTCATTTAATGAGGTATCTGGCGAGCCTAATTTTTTCTCAAAAGTAAAATATATGCTAGATTGTAGAGATAGACTACTCTGTATCGACATATCCAATCAACTACTCTTCTATATTATAAGAGGTGCACAATAAAATGATCAGAAAGACATTGGACATTTCAAGTAAGTCCAACTTCAATGCAAAATTATTGGATATCCTCATGAATAAGACTGTATTGAAGTTCTCTGGGACACCATTTTTCACTTCAAATTCTTGAAGTTTGAAAGAATAAAGACAATGTCTGTGAGGGATTATCTGGCATTGGAAACCCAAATGCTGAATGATGAGACATTACATTGGAAACTTTGTGTGCCTTGTCATCAATAGCATTCGTTTGCATGTGCATGACGGAGTTCATGGACCTCTTGTCACAATATAATTGCCTCGTTATTAAGGATTAATTGTTGCTTGAACACTTTCTTGTTACCTTCTTTTCAAGGACTTCATGCTTATCCTTGTTTATGAGCATGTCTCCCTAGTTGTCCGGGCTTACATAAAAATGTTTTTTCATGACGAACCCATGAAAATTTCCAGAATCACAAGTACATGACAGATGAGCAATGTCACGTACCCAAACTTGATGAATATGTACAAAACTTCCATGCTAGTTCTTGTAATAATTCACTTGATGCTGGGCTACAGCGTCAATACTCTACTCTCTTGGACTGCAAAAGAGAGATAACAATCTAATTGAAATGGATTCCAGTTAGGGGGTAACACACACTTATGACATATAACATCTACTTGTTGGTCTTGACGCACATCATCTCGGTCGAATGTATCTTTGCCAACATTTAAACTAAACACATACAAAAAACACCCATAGGAACTCAATACACGTGAGAGTTCAAACATGCCCTTTTGGCACACAATCTCTGTTGTGTCATTTTTGTACCCAAACTCACATATACCAACACTAGTGTGGGGTCATGATGAAATATTTCCTAGTTCTGCAAAATTTTTGGAATCTCTAGCAGTGACAGCCTTCCGTGCCTCAAATGACTTTGCTGGTTTCATTCATCAACTTCAAATCCTATGGGGTTGAGTCAGCTGACATGATTTTCTTTAAGTCTTTTTGTGCATTATGAAGATATATCTATTAAACATCTTCTTGGAGCATGGTACAATTATGATCTTGCAGAGTGGGTGACTACCGTAATTGTTCTAAGTGCCTAAATGTCCAGATATCCAGACCC
>JALLPD010000832.1:0-14079 GCA_036940065.1 Cyclotella cf. meneghiniana
TGCCTGGTATCTACAATATACCAGGCATATACTCCCGTTTACCGATCGTAGTGATTCACAATCACACACTTTCATCTCTACAAAGTTAACCAGGGAAAGACTAAATGTCACTGTGATGCAATCCATTTTGTGAATAAAATAATAGTTCTGTGGATATTGGTTTAAATTTCACATAATGGCTAAAAATGAATGTTGACTTGTAGATTCAATTGAGATTGCACATACTAGATATTGAATGTCTGTTTTGTCACTCTTCATATTCCCGATACGGTAAATTTTTGGACATACCCATCTTCACACATGTACAAGCAACTTTCTGAACTGAAGACGGTCATGAAATTTCTGTCTTTGTTGGCTTGCAATCCCATACAAGGTAACTCAAAGATATAGATGGTCGTTTAAGTGTTCTTGAGTTGCTAAAGTGCATAAGAAAAATAAGGAACTAAACATTATGAGGGTTTCTGGCTGATTGCACCGACAACTAAAGGGATAGAAGCAAAAAAGGAGGGGCGATTTTCTCCTTTTGATTTGACAATCAGCACAGAAACAGAGTGAAGAATTGCCACTTCAATGGAGAATTTATAATAGTAAAATAAAGTCGAAATCTCAATTCTCTATTGTTTATCCATGTCATGTTCATTGCCCATCAACTTCATGACTTTATTAGAAGTTTCATCATTTCGGTTCGTATCCACTTCGTTCATTGCCTTCATTGCTGCCATAGCCTGCACAACTAGCGATTTTGCATCACCTGGTCTCTCCTGGAAAAACATGGTATTGCTCTTGCTTCCCATCTCACCATACATATTGACGTATTCTTTGGCCAGCGCTAAAGCTGCAGCTTTCTCTCCACCCACTTTCGTCAGTTGCTCCGCAATCTTGCCAATTGCCTCCGCCTGAGCGATAGCCTGGATCCTCACGGCCTCAGCACGCCCCTCGGCCTCTTTCATAATTCTCAACTTTTCTGCCTCCGCTTCATTGGTAATTTGAATCAATTTACCTTCACTCTCGTTTTTCAAACTGATTTTAATTCCCTCACTCGTCAACTCGGCGCGTCGTTTGTCTCCCTCTGCCCTTAAAACCTGTTCTCGTCTATCTCGCTCTGCTGCTGCCTGTTTGTCCATTGCAATTCGAATTTGATCGTCGGGGGTGATTTCGGTGAGTTCGTACCGACGTACTTCGAGGCCCCATGCCACGGCGGCTTCTTGGAGGGAGCCTTTGATGAGGGTGTTGAGACCGGCTCGATTGTGGAGGATTTCGTCGAGTTCGAGTTCCCCAATGGCAGCTCGCATTGCAGATTGGGCGTGCTTGGAAATAGATTTTTCGCCATAAAGGTTGATGATGGAACCATACAATTGCAAGGGATTACAATTACAGCAGTTTGTTGAGTGCAAAGTTTGAATAAGCCTTTGGCATGAGAGCATGTGACATTGCAGCAGACTCTCGACGCTAGAATGTATTGGATGCCAACTAAAACAAAGTGTAACAGCAGCTACTTTCGCCCATACTCCTTTCGCACAGACAAAACAATTGACAACTCACCATCATAACTGAATACAAAGGATTCCTAGCCCCATACGCTGCCCTCTCTGGATCTACAACCCTGACGAACAAATTCCCACTAACCTCCACGCTCACATTGTCTCGAGTAATCGCACTCTGCGGAACGATATCGAGCGCCCTCTCTCGAATATCGATCACGTACGCGACTCTATCCACAATGGGCACGGCGAAAAAGTATCCAGATTCGTGAATGGCGTGCAGCTTTCCGAATCGTTCGACGACCATACGTTTTCCCTGGGGAACTATGTTGAGGATTGTGTTGGCTTTTTGGATGGGCCATTGATTGATCTCCAGGGTCTGGCCGTACGGGGAGGAGTCGGACGAGGACGAGCTGAATAGAGAGAAAGGACTCGAGGGGGAGGTGGGCCGATCGAGTGAGTAGTGGCGTCGTGAGAATGATTGAGAAGACGCGGTGGATGATGCGACGATGATGCCGGGTGTTTGTGACAACGATCTCGAGGCAAATGATTCAATATGATAGCTCGTCAGCAGCCTATAGCCCGTCGCTGCTTTCCACGTCCGAAATGACGACGTGCATATCTTCTGGATGGTATGTGTTGCCAGAATCATCTGAAATTATTGCGTCCTCACTGGATGAAATAAAATGAAACACGGAGGTTCGATGATAACATACTATGGTTGGAAAGGAACAGCCATTACAAGCTTTTTTGCAGCTTATATTGGGGGCAAGAATATCTGCGACGTATATGTGTCGGGGCCCGTATTGTAACCGTCCCAGTCTTGATATCGGACCATCCAGTCTCAAGACTGGGTTGCGTGATCCCCGAATTGAGACGTGGTTCATAAAAATGCCCCCAGTAACAATTCAGGGACTCCAGAATCGATACCGGATGCCCAGTATGAATTCTGGGTCATGAATGAAACCCGCCCCGTGGGCCCCATATTGTAACTGTCGCAGTATTAAAACAGACAAGCCAGTATCGATACTGAATATACAAGCGATTGTCCAGTATTGATACCGGACATTCCAGTATCGATACTGGACGTCCAGTATCAATACTGGGTGCCCCGGCAGATGCGGTGCGTCCCATCGCAAAACAAACAAGAACACACCCAACCGATTCACGGATGTCATAATCTGGAAGTCCCCGTATTGTAACTTGGGGCATTTTTCCGAACCGCGTCTCAAATTAGGGATCACGCTACCCAGTATTAAGACTGAACCGTCCAGTATTGTATCAAGACTGGGACAGTTACAATAAAATAATATATGGGGTCCAACATATTAATATATAGTACGCACCAGTGTGTTTGTCTGCCTGGACATGTGTGACAGGAGGTGACAGGGATGTCGCCTGCCTATTTTTGTGTGGAGAACAGAGGATGAACTGGCACCATAAGCTTTCACGCCTGTTGCTATGGTAGATCACGATGCTGATGCGAAGAAACAACAAATTTCATGGATCTTTCCGGCCTCGTCACTGGCAATTCAACGCCATCTCAGCAATTCTGCTGTCGCTTTCCCAAACTTCTTGCGGCTTCAATTTTGCAGCTCCGCTTCATGTTAACAATGGCGCGAGCGTCCCTCGGAGTAAGCTCCTCATATCATTACATGCCTTCGCGTCATCGTCGGATTATGGGAGCATGAAGAGACATAAAAAGAGAACTCAGCTCCGACGAAAACGGAAGAACGATACGCCATCGCATAGAAAATCATTCCGAACCCATTCTTTTGCAGTCGAGAACAATACGCGCTATGATAACTGCCGAGTTTTCGACTGGTTATTGCGGTCCACGGAACATGTTCTGGGGGGGAATTATCAATGGTCTGATGGTGCGTTTGCGTTTTCCAGCATTCAGCATAGTCAATCTACTGACAGCGACAGCGAGTGTTCGTCGGCGCTGCCGCTTCATTTTGCATCACACATGGATTATTTGTTTCAAGCAGAAACTGTAATGAAATCCTGGGTAAAATGGATATCTCAACGCCCTAGAAACAACATGAATACAACAGAAAGATTCTCCCTGAATAATGTTTCCGGCCTAAGCTCTGTTGATGGTGCTCAAATCGTTGAAACCATATTGAACCAAACTTTGTACGTTTATGATGAATGGGAAGCGTTGAAGGGGCAAACATTGAAAACTTCCCACCTTACAGTATCACGTGCAGATTTAGTTAATATTGCAATCGATGCCAGGGCATGCTGTAAGACCAATGATAGAAGCAGTGTCGACTCAGCAGTGAAGCTTTTGAAGCTCCTGCAGAAAGAGGACAACGAACAGCAGATTGTGACGTGTGCTAATGAAGCAACATATCGTGGCGTCATTAAAGCTTGCATATCAAGTAGGACGCCTCAGGATCTAGAGAAGGCAATCAATCTGTTGGAAGAAATTTCCAGCGTCTCGACCGTGTGCCCAACTGTGAACAGAGGCTATGAGTATTGTAAGGGAGCTCTCGGTGGCTTAGAGACAAAACTGTTTCCGACAACACAGACGTACAATTTGGTTCTATATGGACTGGCAAATTGCAATCCTTGCGTGAAAAACGCAGAACGCGCTGAATTGTTCCTCAATCAAATGATTTTCGATCATAAACGTGGCTCAGGGCACCACTGTTATCCCGATTCCAACACTTTTCGACAAGTTGTCTCGGCATGGACCAAAAGCGGGTCGGATTTGGCTGATAAGAATGCCAGAAGAATCCTTAGTATGATGCTTGATGATTTTCCATCTGTGCCCCCGGATGCAAGCACTTATAATGCAATCATGACATTGTACATGCGGAACGGCCAAACTCAAGATGTGTTGGCGCTCTTCGGTCAAATGACATTTGACGGCCGCACCAGGCCTGATTCCTATTCTTTGAATTTAATGCTGAAAGCGAGGATTAGTAAACTCACTGAATTTACCCTGAGCAAAATGGAAGAAATCGACAGTCTCCTCGAGAGTATGAAATCTTTGTATCACGTCCGTCCAAGTGTTGAGTCCTTCAACATTGTAATTGATGCTTGGGCAAAGAGTAACCTACCCGAATCGGCATATCGAGCCGAATCTCTGCTTGATCGCATGGAGCAACAGTGCCGGCGAGGTGATATGATAGTTGCGCCGGATTCGTACACTTTTACTTCAGTCTTAAATGCAATTTCACGTCTGAAACACCACCGAGGGAGAGGATTGTGGGCCGAGCGAGTGTTCAAGAGAATGAAATCAATGCATGCCGATGGCTTGGTTGAAGCACCGACAACACCTGTATACAATGCATTGCTACATGCGTTGATTACAAGTAACGAGAAGGGAGCATTAAGCAGAGCAGAGTCGGTGTTTGCAAAGATGGGTGCCATGGCCAATACCCGAACATACAACATCATGATCAAGTCGCATTCCACAGTCGTAGAAGATGCTAATGGTAGACTCACCAGCTTCGCAAGACCGTCTAAAGCCAAGGCATTGCTCGAGCAAATGGAACACTGCAATGTCAAGCCTGACGCATACAGCTACACCACTGTCATATGTGCTTATTCAAGAAGCAATGTTAAGAGAAAAGCACTCAAAGCATTCAGCATACTCCGGCGCATGATAAAATCTGGAATCAGACCAACAATATATGCTTTCAACGGAGTGCTAACAGCATGTTCTCATACATATTTGAGGGAGGAGAAAGTGCAAGCTTTTACGATACTTGTTTCCACATTGATACTTATTCGTGAGTGGACCAAGCCTGACGATACAACATACGGAGTTTTACTGAAAGGGTGTGATCGTTTGCTTCCAAAAGATGAGAATCGAAAGAAACAAGTGCTTAATCTAGTATTTCGAGAGCTTCAGTTTCAAGCTGATCCTGAGTTGCATGCGTCTATGATGATGAAATTCATGAATATGGATGGTGGAGATCATGAACTTATGGCAACTTGTGATTAACTAAGATTACTGTCAATATATGCAGGTACTGCTAAATTTACTGCTAACAAACATGCAATAGCACTAATATGAGATGCAAAAAAATCCTTCACACTCAGGAGGCTACACTGCAAGCACATCCACTTTGAGCCCTAATAGATATTCCCAGCAATAAAGGGATTGGCAGAGTTTACACTAGTGCTTTGCTTCTAAGATATTCTGGTTGAGATGGAATACATGATGTCTTTTGAGAATACATGATGATTGAGCTCTTGAAGAAAAGAAAAGGTATGAACTTTTATCAAGAATCTGTGGGGACTGGAGTGTCACAATTCATACACAATTAAGCTGGAAAAGTTGTATTCTGAGAATTATAAATGCAGACGCAATTCTTGACAAGATGTAGAGACTGAGTATAAGGAATGTGGTAACTGCAGACATGCGTACTTGGTGGCTGAACATTTTTATGGCTTTGAGGGGGATCAAAGAAATGTCATGACCATATTTCTAAAATGATGTGTGTATCCTGTAGCCCAAAAACACAGCTTTGCCAAAAATCATGTTACAAATCCCGGAGAACAATGATTCTATAGCTTTTGCTCGAAGCATGTCCCAGTGAACTAGCCCGAAAATCTTTTCTGGTCTGTCAATGGGGCGTTAGCCCAAACGAATCAAACTGGATTATTTTTGGTTCTGTCACTCATTTCAGAGGTCCCCCAGCTGGGATAGCATGAAAATATTATTTTTGTCTTCCCAGTTATGTTACAAATACTAAAAAGTGAAATAGCCCAGGAAATAACCCTGTCAGTTCTGAATGGCCTCAGTAAATACTAGTTTAAATCCTCTGTTTCTACACGACACAAATATAAATGATGTCACAATACTGGACACAGTGGATGCAGGTGGTTCAAGACAATCGTATTTGCCAAATGTGGTGGTATATATGTCCCACATACTCTTATCTGAAGCAAATGATCATTGCTCTCATTGAGATGAAAAGTTGCCACTTTCATGACTTCTGGTGTTCTGAGAATTGCATTGTCTGCTTTGGCCTGGAATCTGAAAGCCATCATCACAAGAGCCTTATCCTCTTCCACTTTAGATTTCATAAGGAGTGAGGTGAAACTATGTTGTCTTATGAATTATTGCTAGTGTAACATGAAGATGTGACATGACAGTCTCATTCTTTTTGTAAAGATGCACGTCAAGCATGATTTTGAATGAGAAATGGGAAGCCATGGTTTAAGTCCCACCAATCCAAAAATCAATCAAACGATATCTAAAAGAGAAGTTCACAGTATTTCATGCACATCAAGCTCTGGTAGAACTGTGAAGAAAGTTATTGTTGATATAGAAAAATCAGCAATAAGAAATATTACTAGCAGCTGCTGCAAGATTTTTTTTAGTAACAGGGATTATTCACGCTTTTTGGAATCTCCTAAGATAAAACTAATGTAAAAACTGATCACAAGATGTCCCAAATTACTTAATTCGATACAATTTCAGAGGATTTTGAAAGATGTTTATAACTTTTGATCAGGCCAACTTTATGTGTGTGATGTACCAAAATAGTAGAAAAGGTGAGCTTTCTTCGGTGCTTTCTCAGTTTAGTCAAGACATGCTTAGCTTTCAAAATGTTCTTACTTAGTGTACATAGGGTGGTTCCTATCATCTTTGTGGTTCTTGTGGTCGGGTTTGTATTGTTGTCACCTAAAAAAATAGATTTTCTAAGACTTATCAAGTCAACAAATGAAATGAAATCTGACCATGGAATCCACCACCCACAGAATTAAATTCAGCGGACTGCAAAACTATGACCCTAGCACTTGACCTAAAGGTCAAGTTGAGCCAGACCAAAAATGATGTATATCCTGCCCAATTCTAGACTCGTCAACTATTAAGATTAAGATGTTTTTCTATTGAAAAGTGAGCCATCTCAGCCATCTGACCCCAGATCAATCCATTCTTTCAATATAGTGCAAATATGCCAACTGGATTCTAGTAGATGCTGCATGTCTTTTCTTCACTTCATGATACAATGTGTTCACGTTTTCTTCTTCTGCTCTGGCCAAATGCCAATAATTATTGAGTTTTCTCATCTCTTGCGTCTTCCTTCTGGCAATCTTGCGGCGCACAATCGATTGGCAAATAATTATTCGCTTGAGGGCGACTGTGGGGTTATCAACTCCATTCAGCATTCCCTTATAAATGTTTTCAAACTCGAATTCATCCATCCCCTTTATCCCAACATTGATTTTCTTCTTTTCATTCTCACGGTGCAGGAATGTCTGAATGACTACAACAGCTGAAACAAATTTATCGAAATCGTGTTTTGGAATGCAGCACGAGAAATTCGATTGGAAATCACCCACAGAAAACACATCTTCTTGAAAAGTTTCTTCCCTACGGCAGGGATATACAACAACGTCTTTCGGTTGCTCTGCACCTGAAGAATTTCCAGTTGCGGAGACATTTCTCCTCTTTTGCGCATTGTATTTTGAGTATACAGTTTGTATCTTCATTGACGCTAGGTGTCTATGCTTGCTAGTTTTGTAGGATTCACGCAAGTTCTCTGACTCTGCCGCAGCTAGTCTCCAATAATTTGCATGGCTCTGCAGAGCCTTTGCCTTTTTCTTGGCTATGTCGCGGCGAGCAATTGACTGGCAAACAATTATATCTGTGGTTCAATGGGATATTCCCGAGATGAGAACAACTCACAAAATAACTCTGTCAACACGAACAGTTGTGTCATACCTCTTATGATTTTTTTGAACTGTTTCTTCTGTGCCCAGGTACGCATAGCCGACTGCAGTACGATGGCGCTGCATCGACAAACAAGTAATCTCTTAGTCCAAATGTAACATCTCCACCTGGCTTGAACTACAGTGGCATGGGCAATTCGTCTCTTGTTTCTGATTGCGTCGACTTTCCTTACTGCTAGGTATCTCCTGGCAGCAGACTGACATAATGCTGCAACTGAAAGAGTATATGATGGGCCAACCATGAGGTGACACAATAACAGAGTTTAGCATATTCTAATATAGTATCAACACCTCACCTTTAACAGTGCAGACGTAATGTCTCATTGCAATCCACTTTCGAACACTGGACTGAATTACAACAGCACAGCCTCGATACAAAGTGAAACGTTGAAGTGCATTGCAGCATCGCCACCAAGTCTGAACTAAAACGGCGCAATCTCTCTTGAGTCGCAAGACATTGGCTTCATTTGTTGCCAAGTATCTCCTGGCTGCAGATTGGCAGACAGTAATATCTGGGGATGATAATGCAACATTCCACAAATAAGGACGAGCGGTGATAAACAAAAAGCGTTCAAATTATTGGTTATGTCGTACCTTCAATAATTTGTCTGCATTGAATTCTTACTATCCGAGACCGGGCAGCTGACTGAATTAATATAGTGAAGTAACGGCACTGAACGTATCTTTGAATTGCTACGTGACCTCTCCATCTGGTTTGAATAACAGTGGCACAAGTCATGCGAAGGTCGTGCTTCAATGCTTTAGCTGTCTTCACAGCCAAGTATTTCCTTATTGTAGCCTGACATAATGTCACATCTGGAATATACATAATAGAACTCAAACATGAGGCAAGAAATGCCCAACACAAATTGTATTCAAGGGATAATAGAGCAGGCCTCACCTCTGACTGCGTGATTGTACCGACTCATTGCAATCCACATTCGACAACGCGATTGAAGTAGGATAGTGTTGCATTTGTAGTGAAAAAAACATTGAATTGCAAAATTACATCTCCATGTAGCTTGGATCATAACAGCTGCTGATCTCTCCACATGCTTCATATGTCTCATGTTAAGTAAAATTCGATTGATTCGTCTCCGTTCAACTCGTGCCTTCCACTCTGATTGGATACGCCTGGAACAGGCCTCGCGCTTTTCCAACCTCAGTAATTCAAGTTTCTTACATCCAACTTTCCGTCGGGCTATGGATTGGATGACTACAATGTCTGACAAAGAAACAGTATTGTTATTAGTAAGATTCATATCCAAGGAGTACAACCGTGAAAACAATGTGGCGGCTGTCACATACCATGAACACAACGCGTAAATTCTCTTCGACATCGAAGTCTCCTCCAAACAGCGGCGATCCTCGTGCTGGCTCCAGACTCTCGCAAATACTTTTCTGTCCTCAAATGAACCAAACGGCTCCATGCTATGCATCTTCGGAAAAAGTATTGAAGCCGAACAATGTTGTGATGTGCTTTTTCATACCATTTCTTTGTTCTGCATGTCCTCCATTTTGACTGAATTCGTTTAGCCGAATCTTCGCGCATTTGATGAATCAATGCATCGACTCTCCTTGCCGCTTCAAGACATTCACATCATTGAGAATTGGTCACAAATTTGATTAGAAAAGTAGTGGGCGTTAAGACAGGCGCCAGTGGATGCGTTACGACCTACCTCGGATTGTGCATTTGTACCCTTTTTGACAAGCATAACGCCTCCATGCCGCAGCTATCTTTGTCGTTGCATCTGTTTCCATTTTGGTCTTCAGCGAACAATCGCCCAATATCGAATAAGCTCTGGTTGCATTTCTCGTCAACGTGACCTTCGGCTGCTTCTTGGAAGGCAAACACACTATCGGCCCTAACTTTCCATTCCTTTGAATTCTTTCCTGCACTTCGGGGACGTCTTCTATGCGATATATTTGTTCCTGGACACGCGGCTTTAAAATACCATCTGATAGTAAATTCATGAGGAATCTTACGTCCTCCTTCCACGCGAGTGGGTCCTTGGCGATATTTGCCAAAACGCCATTATAGGTAACTAATTGCGAACAGGCATTCAAACGTAGATTGAGTGCTTCCAGTTCATGTGCTGCTCGAGCCTTTTCTACCCAGTCGATGAGGCCATACGCGTCGTCTGCATAGCGGTTGTCAAGCATTTCCGTTTCACTTATGCCACAGTTTCCAGGGTCTTCCATCTTGACAATACTACCATCTCGATGAAGAACGCTCAAAAACATTTCCAGCAAGCTCAAAGCTGGCATTTCTTGCATAATCACCAAACTAACCTCCTCCTTCTCTCGCAGATTTTCCCATGCCTTCCAGGCCTTATCTTCCTCCTTCTCGACTAATCCCAGAGGAATGGCACCTGCCCCTTCCAGCAGCGAATGATGAACAGACGATCCCGTTGCGTACACTCGCTCGCCTCCTAGCACTAATGCCAATTCAATGAGGGCCAAACCCAATTCTGTATGGCCATTCTGAATGAGAATAGATTTTCCTTCCAATTGGGATATATTGTACCTGTTACTACAACGAGAACGAGTGGATCGGAGGATTCCATCTTGTATGCATTGGAAGGCGGGAGTGTAAACATGCAAAAGTGTGGATGCTTCGGCGGCGTCAACGTGTTTGGGAATGGGGAGGGCGAGGCTGTGAAAAGAAATGTGCGTGTTCAATGTGCAACAATTACGGTTAGAAGATAAAAGTTGCGGTCGATAGAGATACAACCAAAAACGTGCAGGACCAAACGAAACGAACATGGCAATTGTCTTACCCGGCATCGACGTATGCACAAGCCGTCGTTCCATGTTGATTCCACACCCTCCTTCTTTCGTATTCGAAAGGATAAATTGCACAAACCCGGTCTCGAAACATTATTCCGTGCAAAACCGAATGCGGCGAAGAGTGAATGACGCGTCCAACGCAATCTACTCCGGTTGTAGATATGGGAATGGGGAGAGATGCGGGGCAGCGGAGGCCGGGTCGAATCATGAGATTCCGTGGCTCGATCGTGAAGGCCTGCAAGCATGACGAGTCGCGACAGATGATGGAATGGCATGGGTCTACTGTCAGACGTAGGTCCATCGACAGCTACAAAAAACGCAAGCATGTATCAGCAAAAAAAACGTGAACTGACCTCGATCTCCACCAAAATATCACTGTCATGATGCTGAAATCTCGAACCAGATGGCATTTCCTCTTGCTGCTCCGAAACATGGCTCGCGCCGTCTACCGCATCAACCGCGAAATAGGCGTTTCGTGCGACACAACATGACTTGGGTGTATTGTCCACCTTTCGAGTAGGGCAGGATGCATCGAATGATTCGCCCGTTGCCTCGCTGCGTTGTTCGTCGCGTTCGTCGCGTGTCTCGTCGTCGTCGTCGTCATCATCACGAAATAAGCCATTGAAATACGAGTCGGTTTCAAGTTGACCACTGATTCGTGATGCGTTGGAGCGCGTGCTGCTCGAGGTTCGAGGGGATGATAGTTTTAATGTTGCGTGTTTTTGAAGGACTCGTTCTGAAGAAGATGGGCCATGCTTGTAGTTGTGGATGGAGTCGTTTGTGTTAGTTGAAAGGGTTGTGGACTGCACCGTTTTCATTCTTGAATTAGTTGCGCTTGTTTTGATTCTGTTCGTCATCTCATGGTTGCTCTCGTTGGAGGGTTTTGCCACTTGTTCAGATTGTAAGGTCGCTTTTGCTGTGAATCGGACAAAACCGTAGTGTCTTGCACCGCGAGGGTATGCTTCTTATTTCTCTCGTTTTTGTTAGAGCTTGCGTTATTGCTTCCGAGCCGAGTAACCATAATGGAGGCGGAAGGCCAGGTTGTTGGGCAGCAGAGATTGGATGGAACTGGATGGAATGAGCTTGAGAACTGCGACAAAATGCGACAAGCTTTTACAATAACTTTCTTATATTGCAGTAGAGTCCCACGGGCTAACGGTGGATCGCCTGTTTTTTTCTGTTTCCGGAAGCGTGGGCCCACCTGGCATGGCCATATTTTTTAGAAAAGGGGGAAAATAGTATCCTCGCCAAATTGGCGCGCGAGAGATTTTTCTGTGAAAAACATGAAAATAGTACCATACAAGTCTGAGTTGAGTTTGAACCATTGTTTGTCAGCTGTCATGAGTCACTGATTTGGCCTCAACATCTCTTAGTTGTTTTGGGAATGGTGATGTGCCCAACTATGTAGTTGTGGGGCAATGCAAACACAAAGAAAATAATGTTTCTTTATCCAAATATGAGTTTTTCATTAGAAATAGCATACTCAATTTAGTATTCTTGCATCATTCCATATCTGACATTCCCTCACAACTAACAGTTTGGGGAGCATTTCAATAATTAATAATCATACTCTCACATAGATGTGCCCAAACACTGCAATCAAATCACATCTTTTGCCAACTGCAACCATGAACACCCCCTCCTCCTTGCAAGAGTTTTCTCACAACCCAACACCAACAGACCATGTGGTCACAGGTGGAGATTCGTCATCCCCTCATCACGATCAATCTCCTCCACTGTCAACAATACGGTATTCAGGCACATCACCAACGAGTACCAAAGGGGTGCTATCAATACAGGCACCGGCAATGTACACATCACCGTTTCCAGCTGTCAGACACATCCCAGTATACAAACCAATCGGCAGTTCAACACATCATGCCATCTGCCGCCAATGATTGCAAATCCCCCCCACTCGTTGGCGGGACATCACTTCCGCCGCCATCTCCTGCAAAATGGCTACTTTCTTGCATACTGCAACAGGGATTCCTACGTCAAAAACCATCAAAATCATCAACAATATCTCCAAATCCCATTGGAAAGATGGCGATGACAGTGACAGAAACATTGGCCCCTTCTCCGATGCGGTTCTTGGTGTGGAGGATGATGATATTGAAGCCAAAGATGAAGAGCTACTCATCAGCATGCTTTCAGGTGTGACTGTTCTTAATATTGATATTCCACAAGTAGATGAGAATGGAGTGCCAACGTGATATTTGATCCATGAACAGACGGGTGCAATGAAAGCCGGCAAACTCAAGATGGCAATTAAAACAGGGGCTTGAAACCAAAGGGTAAGAAGACAGATCTAGTGCAGATGCTTCAGGATTTGTGTTGCAGAAATTACCCATTTTTGAACTCCCTGTTGCGAATGTTGATGAGTTGTCTGGGTTTCTTGTTGGTGCAAGATGGAAACTCCTCTCGCCTTCCTCAACTCCAGCTCAAGATCCAGTCAATGAATTCAAATTTACAGCTACTACAGATGATCCTGGTCATCCGACAACTCTTCCAAAAATGAACTATGATGATGAACAGTAAATTCAATGCAAGGAGGTTAGATTTGATGGCTTGCCATCTCCCAGAGCCCGAAAACAAACAGTGTTTGAGTGGCCAGTTTTGTTCTCTGTGTAGGTGGGCAACTGGGAGGAAGTTTTATTCTCAGATGCTGAGGTGTTGTGAGTGCAATGTGATTCTATGTTTGTGGTGTTACAGCCCATTCCACACTGTTAGGTACTTTGACAATAATTATAAGAATAATCTTGGCAAGGAGAAAATTGTAAGGAAGAAGATAATAGTAAGCTCAAGAGAAGGGGTAAGCCTTCCAAGAGAAATAATTAAAGCCTTGGGTTGTTTAGATTAGTTATTATGTGTAGAGTGTTAAAGTTATGGTTCAAATCTAGAAAAATTGGAACCAACAAGTCATCACATAGCCCTGGGAAGCAAACCAAGGCTGCTGAAATCATCCCAATGATAAGGATGACTGATAACATGTTGTTTTCCCACACATAACCTCATATGGAGTTGGAATTGACCTAGACATGATATTCAACATCTGTCTCTCTGTCTCTCTGTCTCTCTGTCTCTCTGTCTCTCTGTCTCTCTGTCT
>JALLPD010000833.1:0-14073 GCA_036940065.1 Cyclotella cf. meneghiniana
TGTGAATCAGTTTCTTTATGATGATGTAAAAATAAATTAGTTGACACTCTAAATAAATTAAATGTGTTCTTCCATCACACAATGCCAAATTGGAAGAAGCTGTTCTCGAGGTGGGAGAGCTGCAAACATTTTTATTGCAGAAAAATTACTATGTACAAATGTAAGCCCACCAAAAAACATGTTATGTGTGGTGAGTAACGTGACAATCAGCCATAACTTTTGAACCACAAGGAGTTACCTGGCATCCAGCATATGATTGTTTGGTCTCATAGTGGAGAATCTATTTAAAGGGAACATATGTAAAGACATGGGTTTAAAGGCCTGAAAACGCTAAATGTCGGGACAATAGTTGAGATTTTGTAAAATGATACGATCTTTATAAAATCTTTGTTCACTAATTTCTAGGGCACTTGTCTGTCACCCATAACTTGGCAGCATCTGTCACAACTGCAACCTAACCTTGTTTTGTGTAATTTATCAAGCGTTGTTTACACGGTCTCTACAGTAAACCCCATTCAAGGCCATGTCAATACATTCTTGTGTTAAGGGGAACAATATAAGGTATCGAAAGGGCCCGAATACCTGACACCTTTTGTAAAGCATTAGTACACTATCTGATCACATTCCATTATTCTATGACATCAGATGATCAAGGGACCAGATGAAAGGTTGCAGGACATTAAATCAAGAAACGAAGTAGATGGAAAAATACCATGGCTGTCATCATTAGAGTCACAAAGGATTGTTAATTAGCATAAATAAATTACAACCAGTCAAAACCACAGCCCACCACGGCCAACCTCTGTTTAATGGGTGTTTGTAAGAGAACCATTAAAGACATCAAGAAGTCAGTTTTAAAATTACAAGTTTAAAGAAGTAGAACTAGAGTTTATAATGAAGATAAAACTGATTTCGGTACGAGCAAGTTCTCTGGCTAATGTTGCATGTAACTGTTGAACTTTAACCATAGGGGCTAAAGGATGAAGATGATTCACCTTGAATGTGTGTTTGGATGAATGATTTCATTTGAGAGCTAGAAATAAACAAGCATAAGAATGAAGTCATAACTCGCTGTTCATTTGTCTTCTCTTCACGACCCGATTCGTCTTAATTTCTTTTCTCTTGGACTCTTTTGCTGTCAACTCGGTTTCATATGTACCACCAGTCTCTTCAGCGAGCTCGAGAACTTCGATGTGATTGGTGGGAGTTCCATCTAAGAATGCATCCCAAGCCATGCGCAGACCCCTCTCAAAATTCTTAACATAACGAGGCACATCCCAATATGGATGCAGTGGATTTCGCTGAAGGCAAGTTTTGATCAATTTTGTGCGGATGGAATCAAACCACGGTTCATCGGTGCCAAGACGAATGGCAATTTCTTCATAGTGATTTATTCCATTTGCGTTTAATTCAGCTAACCCCAAAACTTTGTTTGCTGAAGTACTCACTCTGGAAGACATGTCCTGAAATGTTAAATGAAATGAGTAAAATTGTGAGCAGGAGCGATGATTATGGTCTGTGGTTCAGGAAGACTTCCAGAAATTAATTACATACATTTCCATCAGAACGAGTGACTATCGGAACTCCCGCATAGAGAGCATCTTGTGCGGTGGTGTGGCCATTGTAGGGATGAGAATCGAGCATGGCATTGCAAAGGGAGTAAGAACGGCGTTGGTGGTCAAAAGGATTTTGTTCCCATGGCAGAAAGTGAATGCGATCATTGAGGTTCATTGCCGGGTCAGATCTTGTCGTCACCTCGGAGACAAATTTTCGTAGATTAGGAATCCCTTCTTTTGGATTCTCTAAAAGACACAATAGCGAATTAGGAACCCCTTCCAAGATTCGGATCCAACTCCTCACAGTTTCCGGGTTGTGCTTCAGAAACTTATTGAAGTTGCAATAGACAAAAGATACTTCCGTTTCACCGGCCTTGCTACCGAGGGGATTGGAAGAGAGGCAGGCATTTTCTTGAGGGGATCCAACACCTAACTGAAATTTTGTCGCGTTTGCTTTCGGAACATAGTCAAAACTAGGTGGAATGACCTCCTTTTGCATCGCGTGTCCCTTGCTAAAAAAGTGATTTGGCAAATACAAAAACTTTTCGGTATAGAGATGATCAAGGCTCCTTGGACTGACAACCTTATCAGTGATGATGTAATCAATATATTGGGCGCCACTCGTCATTAGAAATTCTTGGTGTAAAATCTGCACAGGACAGGGTCGCAAAGCCATTAACCCTGAAGCCCGCTCTCCTTGTCGCGCGTATCCATCCCATTCGATTAATATCTGTATTTCTTTCTCGTGGATGAAGCGAGCAAGACCAATGTGATCACCCTTGAATTGTCTGACGTCATGAAAGTAGTCAACATTGTCAATCACCCTCTGACGCCAATCGACTCCCCGCATTGCGCCATGTATAAATAGGGGGTGGTCCGGAGCACCAGTTGAAAATATGTGTATTTCGACCACTGAGGGATCAAAGAAACGAAACATGTCCTGCGAGAGATACATCACGGCTTTTGAATTGAAGCCACAACCTACAAATCCCACTCGGATCGGTTCATACGAACCAGTACTGTTCGATTTCTGCCCTTGTTCGGGCTGGATTCGGTGTCGTGCAGCAAACTTTTTGCGCATCTCTTCCACGCTGTAGGGCAAATGGTTTGGTCGATCTCTGAGTGTTCCATCATCATCCAGTCGCGCACGAATTTCGTCCAAGCTTGCCATACTTTCAGCCACATAACGTTTAAGAATCACATCTTCGTTATCCAGCGGATATCCTAGCATCATGTGCGGATGAACGCTAGTTGCTCTTTTCCATTGAATCACTCCTTCCTTCATTGCCATCTTGTCATTTAATCCACTCTCCCGTTTTACCTGTTCGTTCACGTTGGAAACAAATCGATACATCTCTGTCTCCGCTTTCGTTATTTGAACAATAATGTTCATATCCTTCTCAAAACCTATGCCTGCTTCTCCCCAGTCGCACAGGTTTGTTCGTAGATACACAGCATTGGTACAGGCTGGAGAAAGCTTTGCATTGGATTTTTGACATGACAATTCAAAGAGCTCGGAGGCGTAAACGAGGTTTTTGCTATTGAAGTATTGTGTGGCAATGTTGTAAATATCTTCGGGAGATTTGTCGGAGATGTCATCACTGTCTTGCTTGCTTTTTGCTGCTCCATTATCTTCCCTAAATTGGGCCCAAAACGCATCGTTGCTGTTATCTAGTGCCTTTTTCTTCCGTTTATTCCTGGACTTGGATAGGTCAGCGCTATCACGAATTTCCAATAGTTTTTGCAGTCTCAGTTGTGTTTGAACCAAGTCAATCTCGAAACCGGTATCACTGCCATCGGTAGCTGCACCATCACCACTATTCATCAAGTTTCTGAGTCTGATAGCCCCCTCATGTCCTGCATCTCTTTCCAGCGCCTGTTTCAGGTACATTTCTCCCATCTGCTTCTGCCCACGTGAAAAACTTTCTGCTGATATGAAGACTAGCCCGTCGACTATTTTGTTTTGTAGAAAGTAGCACTGTAAGAATGGGGTAAATGCTTCGTCTACCGTGTACGGCTCACCCTGCAAAGATTGTACGTGACAGGAAACAAATGGTGACTTCGAGAAGACTGATAAAGCGAGAATGTTGGCGTAAAGGGCAGCTCACCGAAGCCCTTCCCGCTTTCTCCTGCAACAAAACGGCCCTCCAGAAATATGCCGAGGCTTCGTCGTAACGCTTCAACTGAAACAGTCGACTTCCCTCTCGAAGATTGGCATGACCATCAGTACTGACGTCGAAAGGAATGTATTCAGAGATTTGCTCTGCCAAATTATCTGAAGGTGCCACGGCCACAGAAAAGCGAGATAGTGTGGAAGAATGTAACAGGAAGAGAAGAAGAACAAGGTGAAGATCGCGGCGACGGTTGCCGACGTGACAGAAAGCGTTTTGGTGATTCATGCCTGTTCCCTGTTTCGATGTGTAGCTTAAAAGATCTTTGCCCCGCACTCTCGTGTAGCTACCATGAGCTGTATGGGTTACAATCACCGGACCTCCTTCGCAGAAGCTGTGCTGAGAGTCTCTAGATAGTTGGCAGATAGTTTGGCTTTAGGTTGGGTTGCTTCTTTTCAGGACGACTCTGTTGCATCCGCGAAGACGGTGAACTTAGAGAATGAATCGAACCAAAATACTCGCTAAATAAGCCACATATTTGCGATCCCGATTTTCTCACTTTTCATATCATGAACATGATAAAAATACCCTGTAACGGAGGAAGTACATCGGCGAGGTAGGTTTAGATACCGAGCAGATGTCAGAACTTCTGTCACGCTTCCGCATGGATTCTGGGAACGTGCATCAGAGTTCGGGTTTTGACGCACAGGTATGAATTCCTATGTTGTGTCACGGGAGTTACGCACGATTAATCATGGGTTGCGAAGACCCTTAGTTCATCATAATTCTAAAAATACTGCCAGTGCAACCGAAGTTGCATGGCGGGGCTACTGGCCATTACTGTTTCCCCTATTTTTAGATCTTGTTTACCATGTTTGCTCCCGCTAGCCTTTGCCCGGCACCCCCAGGAACAAATCACTGCTTCTCCTTCTTCTCCTTTGCTTTCTGTTTTTTTTTCTACTTGTTCTCCTGTTTCTGCGACTACTTTTTTCCTTTATTTCCCTGTTTGTTCCTGTAGCTTGTAAACCTGCTCCAATGCCTTTTTGTTTCTTTGTTGTAACAAATTTCTTGCAAGATTCTCATTTCAAAGATACAACCTTTTTCATCATTTTAATTCTTATTTTATGCAATGTGTTCTCAAGGTTTCAGAAAATTATTGTGGATGTATGCTGTAGGGGAAGCCAGAAGTAATATTTTATGATTGATGTGTTGCTGTTAAGTTGTTTCAAGCAAACATTGCCCTCTCTTAAGTTTGAGATGATTTCTGATGACTATGGTGGGATATGACAGGGAGGGTAGAGGAAGAATGTTTCCAAAGGAATCAAGTTTCAACCACAAGAGTCCATTAAAGCATATATATTCATTTCTCCACAGTCATATTGTTTACTGTCCGTGAAGATTTCCCTCTTTTTTTGACAATGACATGGTCCTTGATATGGCAAAGTGGGCATTCTAATTAGGTTCAGAGAAAAAATATTTATACTATGATGTGCACCAGCTTTTTGTGAAGGATATTATTGTCATAATGTTTCTTGAGTCATTACATGGCATACATGTAATAGTCCACCAGGATGCTTAGAATTATTATGATATAGTGCTACTAAGAATAAAAAATTTTGATTTCACACATTCACAATCATTAACTGATCAATAAACTACATTGTGCCTAATTGCTTGAAGATAGAAACAATACTCTGTGTAGATCAATACAATATCGTTCATAAAAGTTTTGTGGACATTTTCTCAAAGCATTAAATTAATTTAACATGGCAGTCATGGGATCTGCTTCCGTAATGGCAAATACACTTGACTTTGAAATCATGACCTCTGCCATGACCTAAAGTGTCTCATTATTCATTCATAACTTCAAATTAATAAGTTCTTGATCAGATTTTTACACAAGCATGATCTTGCATTATTTAGGCCACATTACTAGTCTTCATACAAAGTAGGTCAGCTGCCAAGATGTATAATTCTCTTACAGACACTAATACATTCTATAGGTCAAACACAATCTAATACTTTCTCACAACTGTTTCGACAACATCTTTATCTCTTGCCTACTCAACAGTTGTATCAAGACCAATCCATGTTGATGGATTATGAGCTGGAAGATAAATTATCCAATCAAAGCATTCATCCTTTGAGAATGCCTCAGAAAGAACGGTGACCCATCAACATCAACCAGTTGAAAGTCGACATTGGATGGGACGCTTCTAAAATTGTTGCTCATTTGTCACCCATACCCCATTGCACCCAATAATATACTTCCTCTTTCAACATTAATATTTATTTTGCTTAACATATTGCTACAAAACCAACACATGAAATCCTTTCATTCAAATTATTCAGACTCAACAAATAACATGGCTCAATTTTATTCATCTACGCTCACCCACATCCCTCCTTTTCATCCCCTTTAACAATGTCTGCTTCTGATCTCTCCCCAGTTTTAAGATTCTCAATAATGTTGAAAAACTGGATGGGATTTCAGGGGAAACAGGCTCTTTGCAGTCTGAAGAATGTTCCAAAAAATTATCAGAAATCTGCAGCATCCAGGTCTTTCTACTAGACAACAAGACACTAGCTACAGGTGACAATTCCGATCACACTCTTGCCCCATTCATCCCCTTTCACCCCAGAGACAACCAACCCAACACATCAAAGAACACAGCAGAACATGTTAAGCTAAAAACCATCAAAAGAAGTGCTCAAACTGAGTGTTATTGAACTTTTGCTCTCGCCTCACAAGCTTACACAACTTATCACATCCAATTGTTTCTTCATGATCTACTTTCCAGACTTCAACTCATTGAAGTAGTTCATTAATTTTTGATACATTCATCTATCTCCTTCTTGATGGAGACTATTTGTCTCATCCTGATGTACATGCTCTTCTTCTGCAAGTCAGCTGCCTCTGCCTCATGCACACGCTCTTCCTCTACAAGTCCATCTGCTTTCTCCTTATACAAATGCTACTCCTATGCCAATCAATCCACCTCTGCCTTACACACATGCTCTTCCTCTGTAAGTTAATCTGCCTCCTCTTTACACACATGTTCCTTCTCCACAGTCATTCCAATGTCAAATATGTGCTAGCTCTTCCTCTACAAGATGATTCACATCCAACTTATGCACATTCTTCCAAAAGTCAATCCACCTCTGCGTTATCCACGCACTCTTCCTCCACAAGTTGATCTTTCTCCTCTTTATTCACAGACACTTACTCCACTAGACAATCCTCTTCCATCTTACCACATGATCTTCCTCCTCCAGACTATCTTTCTCTGCTTGACAGGCATGATTTTCATCTAGCTGATGATCTTTCTCAGCTTGACAGTCATGCTCAACCTCTGCCTAGCATTTTGTCTCTATGCAATTCTTACTTGGTGTCATTCTTCTTGGCAGAAATGGAATTTATCTCATCAAGGATTGCTGGTCTCTTGGCAACTTCAACTTCAAAGGCGTATCAACTGTCTTTAACAAAAAATTAATGTCTTCTGGTTGATCAAAAGATTAACAGTGGCAATGGAATAAATGCTCAATTCCCATATTGCTCATCAATGAAACCAAACAAATTGCTGCCTCTACTCTGCATGAACAAGGTGAGTAAAGTGCATGCATTAATATGATTCATGTTGTCCAGACACAGCTCCTACTCGTGGCCAAAAATGCATTGAGAGGTGTAGCTACGCACTTAGTAATAAAGGTAAAAGCCCTATATTGACCCAATGCAGTGCACTAACCTTAGACTAATGGTTTTGATTGCTCTTCTTCTGGTGTTGCAGGATGTGAGAATATTGCTCGGTCAAATAAGATCCTGAGACAGAGCCAACATAATATAATGGGCATGATGACAATGAGTGACATGAGAGATGTGCAAGACAGTGTGGTGACGTTTGTTGCAAATTGCATCTCTCCCATGGCTTTGGTTTCACAGCCAGCCAACCTGTCCTATATGTGTACAGTACCTACCTCTCTCAAGGGACTCATGAAAATCATACAAATTCCTAGAAAATTCACCAAGGCATCATACAAAAAATGCATGACTTTCCTTACTCTGCGGAGAGAGAGTCCTTAGATAAAGTGCCCCTTTATAGGTAAGAAACTGCTCTAAAAAGAGTGAAAAATCATACAAACTATGTAGGATCATCATCCCTCTCACTTTTGTGCCTCATTGCACCTTTATGACCCTTGATTTGAGTGATTGTGCCTTGCCAACCCAATGGACTCATCCACACTTCCATCCAAATGTCTCATGTTTAATTTTTTACATGTCAATTAAAATTCTCCAACACCACCATTGCCATCATCACAAGCACCGCCTCTTTCCCCAGCAATCAGTCGTCACCATAGCCATCACCATAGCCATGACCTCTGCCCATCATGGCCAGATATCTAGGCCACCAAGGAGGTGGTGGGCACATAAACCATCACAACTGTGAAATATGATATCACCCCTACTGTCACAGGGCATGGAATCTCATCTGAACAAACAGCTGCCATCTTTACCACCTCTACTCAAGGACTATGCAAGAAGGTTAGAACTAAGCACATATCATCTTACCATTGCTTTATCAACTTCTTTTTCAAGCAGTAGTATTGTATGATCTATGAGGAATACACTGATGTCACAAGAACTTTGGGGTGATCCCATGAACTACTTCATGGAAAATGGCATCTTGGATCCTGCCTACTCTGGCATTGACCCTCAAGACTTCCTGACCTGCCTATCCCAGATGCACATCAAGGATAATTGGAAGTACTCATCTGTTTCTAAAATGTCCAAGTTTTATGATGCCTTGAGCTTGGGTCCAAGATACATAAGAGATTGCTGTCTGTGTATATTTATTCTTAAGTTGACAAGTCATTGCAAACTACAAGAGAGAGCATGCATATGACAAGAAGGAAAGACAGACAAGTGAAATTGAGGCTGGTGCCATCAGCAGCACTCTTTTCAACCTGTTGATGACATGGGCCATAGAAGAAGGCAGCATTTTTGTGTGGTACTTATCTTTGCTTCTGTGATATCTTGTGGACTACAACATCAATTTTGACTGCTTTTTGTTGAATAATTGGAACAGGGGAATATTCAATTCTATTGTTTTTGAGTATGTGTGACAAAAATTCATGAGACAGTTGAGTTTGTGCAAGAGAAGAATGTGTATTTCAACCCGTTGAAGGGGTGGGAACATTTTTGTGTTTTTACAGCAAGTTTTCCAACTGTCCTGGCTCACAGTGTTGTACTGCAACAAAGAAGGGAGATTGCCAAAAGACATTTTTACACATTTGGGAACTGTTTGATCTATCTCACTTCAACATCCATGGAATCAGAAAGAGTAGCAACCCTCATGCAGCCTCTGCCTGAACTTCTGCCTCCCTCTGTTTACTTCAATTGCATGAGGCATGAGGAGGCAAATGGGGCATGGGGAAGCTATCAGATATGTTCTTTGAATTTGCTACAGGGGGTGACTATTTTGGGCTGACCCTTGAGTCTGAACGATCCCAACACTGTTGAATTTTTATTGCTTTTTCAGCACTGGAAAGATTCAAATGCACCTATTATTTGAGGCCACATTTGGTAAAGTATTGCTTTTTCATGGTGTGAAGGGACATGATCTAATGGGTGTTCTGTCTGTTTTGCTTTCATCAATGTGCCACCACTCCTCATTGATGTTGTTTGCCAAAAGCACCCAGGTCTCCCTTTTAGCAAGATTCCCATCCCAAGTGGTTGCCTTATCAAGAACTGGTAAGTGATCACCTGACTATAGAGCTGAAATATCATGTTACTATTGTAACAGGTATTCCGCCACATGTTGAGCAATTATGCAAACCTGAGGAATATAAGAAGCAGTATGTCATAATCAATGTGGCAATGAACTCTTTCAATGAGCAGCAATGAACTCTTTCAATGATACTCTTGAACAGACAGTTGCCAATGCAAGCAATGAGAAGGTGAAGGAGAGTGGAGTGGTAACTGTGGCTATTTTGGATGCATGGATCAGAGAGTTAGAGGGGGCCTTGTTGGCATGTTAAGATCAGGTGTCAGTGGGTGCACAAGTGGGACTTGCACACAAATTTATCAATAGGTGTCTAGCGGTACTGGAGTCTAGGGATGTTATTATACTGAAAAGTCTAAGTCCTCTCCCACCTCCCCCATCAACAGCATTAGACCCCCACCATAAAAGACATCTCCATGATAGTTTACAGACCTTGCCTGCCCACAATACAGCTGTTGACCCTTCATGACCCTCATGACAGACAGAAATTATGGCAAGTTTGACATTTCAAGATAACAACATGATTGCTTGTATAAAAACTCAATGTTTAGATTAGTCTTACTGTTTTTTGATCAAGTTTCTACCTCTCTAGAGGACACAACATGCTGTAATATATAGTACATACCATACTGATCATGAGCAAGGTACACTATGGTACTTTTGCATTGTACCTCTACAAACTCTACAAAAACATGATTTGCACACATTCGTTGTTTGGACACAAGAAAATGCGAACACTTGCATACATATTGAAAAGCCTTTGCAAGGGATCTTGTAAACTGCGAACATGGTCCTTTTTTGCCCCCTCCTCTTTAACACCCCATTACTACCCCTGCTGCTCAATTTTTTGCATAAGCTGTTGTCACTTTTCTCAAAAGCTTACCTCTTGCAAATAGCTTATTTCATGAAAATACCCTATTTCATAAAAATACCCTATTTCATGAAAATAGCCTATTTTAGTAAGCAATTTTTGAGAAATAGGCTATTTTCAAGGGGGGCAGTTATATGGATCCCCAGGACTATGTTTGATGGAACGATGTTTGTTAGTGATGTCATCTGATCAAGTCATAAAGAATCATCCATGAATATTTCATCGATTGAGTTCAAATGTATCCTTTTTGCCTCCATCATGAACAGGATTTTCGTTTTGAGCTGTCAAGTCCAATTTGAACATGGATGTATACATATAAATGTATATACATATATATATGTATATATAACCACCTTGATTAGCTGTCTATAGGTTATGCAACACATGGGGTTCTTGATGACATGCTGGCTGTTGGTTTGTATGTTCTTTTATTCCATTTTTGTCAGTTTTGCATTGCAAAGTGGCATAAGTAGCTTTGTATGGGACTTTGATTTTCCAGACTTCATCTGCCAAAACAATTCTGTTTTGCTTGGTTTGTCTGACAAAGATAGGATTTAATAGCATTTGCATGGAAGTTTATTTTTTCATTAAGACAAGTTTCATTTGGTCTGAGGACATTGACTGATTTCTAAAATTTGAAAATTTGAAATATAACATGTGTGCCAGAAAATATGGTCCATTTGGACAGCAAACTGATAAAAATGAAATAACATCATTTCATCAGTCAGAGTCCTGGAGTTCCATATAACTGCTCCCATTTTTGAGACATACTATTTTTGAATTCTATCTTAACAAGCACTATTCCTATGCAATGGAGGCTGCTATTTTCTTTTGAGAAAATGCGTTTTTGAAAAATTGGCTTTATTCAAGTTTCACAAAAGACTATTTCTCAAAAATATCCTATTTCTTAAATCTATCCTATTTCTCAAATAAAGACTATTTCTCAAATATAGACTATTTCTTGAATTTGTATTTACACCAGCAGGTGAAAAAACTGCCATTCTGATATAAATGTTTATAAGGTCTATTAATGACAGAATCTGTAATGAGTTTTTTTACCAGCAGGGGTAGTATAACAAGGTGTTAGAGTAAAACAGAGCAAGCAACTTAGCTTGCACTTTTTGTGCTCAGCTCAAGGGGATAGATGCTTGTTATTGGCCAGAGTGCTTTAGGACCAGAGAATATATACATGCAACAGAATGAAAAGTAGGCTTCCTGAGGTATACAGTATGCTGGATTGTGCACGTAAGTCTAGCATATTCATCTCCCCTAATACTGATTGCTTGAAAAAAGTGACTAATAAAAATTGATGGTAAAATAATACTTTATTTATTAGGAAAAATGAGGTGTCTGGAAAAAGAGTAATTATTCATCATTACATCATGTACAAGCTTTTGTCACAATGCTATGAAGGAGGAACACCTCTAGAGGAGCCTGTTCAACTTGGGCCATCATACTGTTACAACTGGCATAATCCACTGTTGGTAGGACACTGTCAAAAATCAATTCACTCTATTCATCATCTAATGTAGTGGTTCCAGTGTCATACTTAAGGTTATCCATGCTTGCAGCAGTCCTGATTGTCTGTATTAACTTGGGCATCATCTTTTTGTAATTTCATTATATTTTTATCTTTTAGTCCTCTTTTAGTCCTATTTTCATCTTTTGTCATATTTTTCATCTTGTCAAATCTTTCAAAATATCTTTATTCATGTGTCAAGATTTATTTCATATTCCATTCTTTCTCTATTTCATCTTTTTGTTGTGTTTTAATGCATCCATTGAATTCTAACTACATTTATTACTTGAGCTGTATGACTTGCATCAGAACATTTGTGGGAAGTAAAGATGTTATCCTCAAATAATGCATGAATTCCATGACATACATATCAGTGATCATCCAATGATACTTAGCAAAAGCCTGTTTAAATTTGAAGTCAGTAGAGAAGAGAGAAAGGTGATGTGTACTCAAATTTTTTATCCTTATTCTTCAAACTAAAATTATTTTTTGTATTCCATGAATTTCTTTGTCGATTGAATGATTCCCTCAACCTAATAATACATTTTGCAGTATCTTGTTATTTTTTATATAGGAGTATTGTACGGATTTTTCACATGGCCAGTATGACCTCTGAACCTTACTGGCAAAAACATAATATGATCATATGATTATGCTACACATATGAAGGAATTACATCCATACATTCAGAGAGAGCAACAGTGTGTGCAACCAGGTGTCATCCATGTGTTTGACTTGTATTTTCTTCTGTAAGATATCGAAGTGGGTAGAAAAGCTTGCATAACCTATAAATGTAAAATTCCAAAATATTTTCTAAAGCATGTAATTGAACTCAACATTTACAGGTCAGATTGAGCAGCATGTGAAATTTCCCACCTATGATACAATCTCTTATAACATGACACATAGAAGGTCTTGCTTCATAACTAGAAATGCTTAAAAAAATCACAGTCTAAAAATGAAATAGACTTAGACATTTCTGTTCAACAAGACATATTTTACAAGTATTGATGATTATAATAAATTTGATTTTCAACTTGAGAGGCCTCCAACCACCCTTGTAATGGAACTTTCCTTGCCCAGGATCAAGTAAGCAAACAGAGAACAAACTATGACAATCTTTCTACTTTGTCTTGTGGATCTTGTACCATTGCTTTCACTTTTTGAAACATGGACTTCCCCCTGGCATACACAAGATACATCCTGTCAATGGCAGTATTTGATGTGTACTCCTTTGAAATCATTCAAATTATAGCATCCCAAAACACCTTACACCCACAATAACTAATGTTATTTGCCCCTCTCTCATGGTATGTGAAGTCCTTCAGGCTTCATCCCATTCAAACCAAACTCCCATTCCTTACAGACAGTGTACAAGTCCTTGAGATTCTTACACAACTTGACACTACTACAAGTCCATATGCAAACCCTTATTCTCATTGTTCCTGCTTCAACATTCAATGTACCACAAGATCGAGATATTGATTTTAAACCTCTCTGTTTCTGAAAAGAAGAAGAATGAACATCAGGTTGAGCTGCAACTTGTTTGACATTAGTTTTCATATTTGGAGTAGGCTTTCTGAACATCAAAAAAATGAATCATCTCCTGGTAAAGATCTTCCACCCTCTACTGAAGTTGAAACTGTCAAGAAAATAAAGTTTCAGACTCAAAAGACTATCCACCCCCTGATAACCCTTGGACCCTGCATCTCGGGTAGTCAGCACTGACCCTTCATCCACTCCTCCATCAGCAGCAATGTCATCATCACCATCCACTGGCTCTGCCACAGCATTGTGTCTAGTTTGCACTGTATGGCAAATGAGCGGAACAATTACAACCAGATTACTGGGCCACCAAAGAGATTTTTTCAATAGGACTATCCACTGGAGAAGTTGTAGCAGTAAGCAGGCAATCTTTTTTGCCAGAAGCAAGTTGAGAAGGGATGCTAGGAAAGGTGTGCTCATGAAGGGTTATACTGCTCTCAAATACCGCCCATAGAAGGAGTAGCACCAGCACACTAGCAATCTCACCACCAAAGGTGGCATAAATCTGACCTAAGCCGGTTGGAAATAAAAAAGCTTCTGGTAAGAATGGAAATAGCAGGATGTAAAAATCTCTTGTTGGCAATTAATGAATTGAAATTATGAGCTTTAAAATCTACTCTAAAATGATGATTGATAATCATCAATTATCATGAGTTTATCATGTAATTTACATGATAATTGTGCTCTTGTA
>JALLPD010000835.1:0-15255 GCA_036940065.1 Cyclotella cf. meneghiniana
GCAAGAACTTGGTCTTTTGGAGAATGTCTAGCATCTCCTGATAAATTAAAGGTATATTAAAGACTACCTTAGAATACTACTATAGGGTAGATATTTGACCTATGTCACAATACAGTTGTTTGTTAATTCAGTCAATATTAAATATTACGTTTACTATTACCAATTAAATGAATAAATATTAGAACCATTCAACTCCTGTTTTCATCAAAGCACTCCTCTCCAAATGATCCAGAAGGTTTGACTAGACATCTGGTAACCATTCCGCTACTAACTTTCATGGAGCTCCTTCAAAACCATCCAATTCTCCCATTTTTCTCTCATCCCTTTTTTATTGATTTATTTATTCCTAGATCAATGGGCTGACACATATACGTGCAGCATGCAGATATACAATAATTTGGATCTAGGTCATGATGATTCCCATTGTGTGAATGCAATACCTATCAAAAATTGAGAATGGGATAATGTATGGTGTCTTTGTGTTCCACCAATTAATTAGATCAAGGTCAATCCACTTGTTCATCATCTCTCCTCCTCGTCCTCCTCCTCATCCATCCATGCTTTTTGTTAGCAAACATAATGCCCACACCAGGCTAAGTGCCAAATTCTCAATTGGAAATTTGTCATTTTTTTGTACCTTTGTAGATTGGCATGAGTGGTAGCATCTGTCCCCTTGTATTGATTGATCTAACAGTGGTCAAAGATAGAGTTGCTGGTGGCATGGATTGGATCATTTGTACCCATGGGATGATGCCATTGTGTAAGAAGTATACCTAGACTAGTGGAAGAAGTCGAATCAACTTCATAATCAGCTTCAAGTCAATATCAAAGTTTTACAAACATAAGTACTGTTCGAACTAAGCAGCAAGTCATGTTAAATTTGTTTGTTCGACCAATGACAGACATTTGCAAGGATGGACTTGTGGGCTCGTGAGACAGTGCAAAGTGATGTTTTCATGAATTTTTCATGCACATCTTTTTCATGCCGTGTGGACTTTTGATATTCAATTGACATGCTTCAAGATTGAGACAGACTTTGTTAAGACGCCCTTTTCTATCAAGGCATGTGGACTTGTGGGCTCGTGAGACAGTGCAAAGTGATGTTTTCATGAATTTTTCATGCACNCTTCAAGATTGAGACAGACTTTGTTAAGACGCCCTTTTCTATCAAGGCATGTTATCTAAAGTTACAGTTTATTTTATGCAAAAAATCTTGAAGCAGCGATTGTTGATTGGCGGGAAGCATGAAGGATGAGTAAGCAAAAAAGATTAGTGGTAACTTAATTGTCGTTTTGTGATATCATTATTAGAAGAAAAATTTCCAATAACAAAGTTTTAGTTGTCAATATCCCACGTGGAGCATCGAATTATTTTTCAAATCTTATGAGGCATAATGAGATTTTTCACTTTATGTGATTCTTGCAATTCATTTGTTTTAGAACAAACAAATTGCATGTATGTTGTCGAACTGGACCCTGTAGCACTGGGTAGAAGGAGACAAAGTCAAAGGGACACCTCTATTTTTTGACAACGAAATAATAATTGTCCATGAATGCAGGTAAACCTTTTCGCATCAACAATCCAATCGCAGCAACAATAACAGCAGCAGCAACAACGGACGAATAGACGCCATGCGACAACCAATTCCCGCATCCACCACCTCCTCCGACCCACCGCCCATCCAACCGTCCCCCACCGCCGCCTCCCTAGCCTACAGCATGGACACGGACGTCCCCCCTCCTCCCGCCTACCAATTCCAACGCTCCGAACGCATCGACCCTCGCAACGCTCACGGCCGTCCGGGCAGTTTCGCCACCACCGAAGATTCCATCGAAGCTTCTCTCTGCAGCGAAATGAGTTATTACGATAGTTATCAGGGTTATTCGTATCAGACGGGGGAGGAGGAAGCGCATGCGAATGCTGCCGCCGGAGAAATGTCGAATGGGTGGGCGCGTCAGGTGAATGGACGGGATGCCACCGAAACGGTGCATCGGATGCATCGGGCATTGTTGAGGTTGTTGAGTCGGCCGGAGTTGTTTCATGAGGCTTTGGAGTGGGAGGAGTTGGTCGAGAGGGGGGTGGAGGCTCCGGCTGCGTTTTTGAGGGGGGGTGGGGAGAAGAGGAGGTGAGAAGAATTGGTGGTAGTGGGACGGTGGTGGTTCTGATTAACGTACGATCGAAGCATGGCTTATTGGTTTGCATTGTTTGGTGTTTGGCGCGCCTTTGTTTGTTTCGAATTCATGACGAGGGACAGTTGTGCACTTGAGAGGTTCAATTCTGAATTTCGCATCGGTTCATTTGAATTGCGTGTACATTCTGTCAAAGGAAGAATCAAGCTGAATATTCTACACATATTTCAATTATGCATTGCTCCGTTTGGCTGCGTGGGACTCCAATGACAGTTGGCTTCAGTAGAATGTTTCTACGGAACAAAGTATTATTTGTTTCTTCAATCGCTGTGAGACAGGAGAGTCAACTGCGAAATAGCCATGGAAATTCGATTTTGTCTCGTTGTCTTTGTTCGGCTAATGACTCGAATTAGTTTTGATCCGGGCGTTAGAATTTCAAGGCCAACTGTCAATTTTGTGTTGACGACATGATGTTATTCCATTTGAAAAGACTGAGACTTTTTATGTCTTTCCGTGGAATGATTTGATATGCCATCTTCATTAATCCAACTCACAATTACTTTGAATTCTATGCAAATACTCTCCTCTACAAGCAGCAAAGACGAAGGCAATGGAATCAAATCCTTTGATAATGAATTCGACGAGGACAGCGATTACCCCACCTCTCCAGGCGATGCAGCATCAGAAAATAAACAATCAGAAAGAGGTGACGAGAGTGCCAACGCAATGAAACATTCCGCGAACGAAGACTTTTCCAATATACTATCTGGCAACTGCAACGTTCCTCTCACACAAACAAACAAAAATAACGAAGAAGGAAAGAGGGATTACATCCCCCTCGCTCATCAGATATTTGCGGCGGATGCTGAGGTGGTCCTTCCTCAGGCTTTGACGGCAAGTCAACTGTTTGGGATTGAAAGGATTACGGGAATTGAGTTAGAGGCTGCCGCGGGCATTGTTGGGTTGAGTATGTTATTTTTGAGATGGCTAGGTGAGTGGTTGGAGTTTTTTTGGAATGTTGCATGATATTGTGTAACATTCGCGTTATTTTATGGTAATAATTCTCTTAACTTGTTTCCGTGCAGCACTAATGCCAGAGGGTGACCATGAGAACACAATCGACCCTCCTGGACTAACAGTCATGAGGATCGCTGGAGGCAGATACCGCGTCACCGGAGCCGTGAGTTATGCAATTGTTGACGTATTCACAGGATTTTTACTACTTCATCGTTCTCACTCATTTAAACCAAAATAATGCAGCACCGCGTGGTTTGGCGGTGGATGAATAAATTCTCGCCCGCCAGTGTGTTTCAGACTCCCTCTAATTTACACTCAGCTGACACAGTCACATCAACAACAATCGAAGGCGAGTCCCCGGATACTGATTTCGACTTTGGTGACCTAGTCACCATGACAATAATCGATGTTTTTGAAACAGACAGCGATGGGAAGTTGCTTTCATATTGTCCTACATTCGACAATCGTGCGGTTCATAAAACTCAGGAAGTTACAGAGAGAATCAGGAAGGGCGCCAGTCATTTGATGGAGAGAATGGATGTAGTTAAGAGGAGTCCAGCTGGAAAGAGCGTCAACAGGGCGGCGGGTAACTTTGGGAAAATGGCAATATCTGTGGGTAGTCTTGTCAGGCACAAGATCGAGGAAGAGATTCATAAACATCAAAAGAGCCCAAGGAAACATAGTGTCTCTCCAGGTGGCGGGGACGTAGTCGAAGGTGAGGATGTAGGCGTAGTTGGCAAAAATGATAATGCACTGAGGCCTGTATTGGAAACAGAGTCTTCTAGAGAAGAACTGTCGGCTGAATCATCAAATGCGAGCAAGAGTGATGAAAAAGCTGTTCCCCTACCTCCCACGAGGTAAGTCAGTAAATATTGACATCGTTGTGCTCCTGGGAACGCACTACATCGATTTGTATTTTAATTCTATAATTTCATTGTGTTGTAATATTCACCATCAGGCGTATGGAGGTCTAATCGTCTCAGATTCTTGAGAAAGTTCCCTGACCATGCTAGTTTAATTCACATGAAGCTTTTTTGTTACTTGATCAATTTTCTGAAGTCTAGTATTATTTGTGGGAAATGCACAATGTACCTAACATGAACAATAATAAACAATAGTTGTAAGTAGGATTTAGAAGTCATTCTTGTGGGCTACAAGTACATTCTTAGACATGAAATGAAAAACGATGATGGCATCATTTTGAGATACATTTATCGTGTTGTCCCTTACGCTCCTTTTGCAACCAGCGCAAGCTAAATCACACGTAAGATAGGACGGAAAAATCGCCGGTGGGCACTGAAGAGGGAACTAAGACAATGTATTGGATAAACTTCAATTTAGATTTTCGCACAAGTTCGTGCACAATCGAATTTAATGTCTATGCCAAGAGGATATCGCAAGTGAAAGTGTTCAAGTATTCTTACTTAACTTCTGGACTTCTGAAAACTATTGACATCAGCCCATTCTCACTTCCAAGACACAAAAATTGAGCCACAGGAGAGTTGTCTGATGGGATCAAAAGCATGCTTGTTATTTGACCATACTTTGAAACGTCAACAGTGCATTTTAAACTCAGATCTTGCAGCTTCCACATTCTTGCGAGGCCTTTCTCTCCACCCGTTATTAATGTTTCACTTTGAGGACAAATTATCATTGAGTTCAACATCTCACCAGTGTTAGTGCTACAGAGTTTATGGCCGTTGACGGTTATCAAGTGCAAACTTCCATCGCAGAGATGTGCAACAAAAGTACCATCTGAGTGAATAGCAAGCTTGATAACAGGTATTGCATTCCCCGCGCACAAATTTTCGACCCGTTGGGAGACAGCATTGATATGTAGAGAACGTATGAATCGGCCAGACCTTATATGGTGCAAGCATATTGTTCCATCTCGCGAGCCACTGACAACTACATCTAGCTTTGTAGAGATGCACAAACACGTGATAGGAGTTGTGTGACCTAGCAGCACGTGACAGCATTTAAGGAAGTCTTCACCAGACTTTTCATCCCCGGGCTGAACAAAGCCGTCAGCAATCGCAGTCACAAAGTCATTGTAATCTACAACCCAAACAATGCAAGTTCCATCTTCTCCTCCAGTGACAACGACTGTCCCATCGGAGCTTACTTGAATGCAAGTAATTTGTCCACGATGCACGCCGTTAATTGTGTTCTTCAGCTGAAGTGAGTCCATAGAATGCACCCTGACACTATTATCATAGTACCCAATGCTCATCAAAAAGAAGGATGCGTCAGTGATGCTGCTGCCAGGTTCATCTGCTTTGTCACTCCCCCCTTTGGCTAGTGCAAATGACGACTCCCCAATCATCGAGCCACTTTCCAGTTGGGGAGAAACGTCAACACCAGGTATACTTTGATCATGACTGTGTAGACTTGGTAGAGCAACACTGGATGAAGTACTTTCTAATTTCCGAGCTTTGTCGTTCTTCAACTGAAATGGAATCGAACCTCGAGATGGATTACGTTTGTAAGAGCAAATGGTTAAATCCGAGTGAACAGCAAGAATGTATTCCCCTTGCAACTGTAAACTTATGATTGCTCTATCTGTCTCGTTGTATCGACCGTCCCCAAATTGTTTTCCGGGGGTATGACATTGCAAACGTTCGTATCCAAGTACCTTTATGAATAAGCACAGATCACATAATCATGAGGGAAAGTCTCATGAGGAACTAATGACATTCAACTCAGGTTTTACCTCAGACAAAAGACCGTCATAATCTTGATCCGCATGTGAGCGCGTTGGATGGGGTTCTTTCATTATTTGACTCGGAGTTTGACCAAAGTTTTGGATGTGGCCTTCGATGGCTTTGCGCTGCACGTCATCAGTGATCCTATCAATATCAACGGCCCCTTCATACGATAGATAATGGAAAATATTATGTGCGGTCGCAGCAGCTGGTCCTCGCTGCTTGTAACCAAAGATTAAATCAATCCAGTGATGTAAATTGTTCGAGACATAATCTGATTCTAATGCCAATCGGTGAATGCGTATGAACTCGTATGGCGAGCCTTTCGCCCACGGAGGTAAGATTACGTTGTCCACTGGCGTCTTGCTCTGGGTCTTGCCAAGTGGAAAGGCGTTTGTATTAAGAAAGAGCTCGGGACATGTAAAGAACTCAGGGATTAATTCTTTTACATCGGAAGTGGATGAAAGACAAGATCTCCAACATCCGCCAATATCGAAAAAGAGACGATCTGGGCAGTCAAAACGACCACTCTGTAGGGCTATGTGCATAGATGTAAACGGTTCTTGACGAACCATGTAGTGTAAAACGACACCTGGAGATGAGTAATGGCTGCCGTATAAAAACTTTTCTTCCTCTGGAAAGCCATCAAGTTCATTGAATCGCTCGATTAGTTGGGCTAAACGATCAGGGTTTAAGGCGCCGACTGGCTTTGATAGGTCCCTGTAAATTTTATGATCAGATAGATCCTGCGTCGGGAGAGGGTGCGAGATGTTACAGAGAGGGCAAAGAGAACTCAATGTTCACTGTGTTACAATCACTAACTAGGACACTAACATTGACACCAAAAATCACTTCAACAAATGAAACACTCACAAGTTCTTCACTAGAGTAATCCGCCAAAATCCATGGAAAAACAGGGTATTGGGTGATGTCGTTGAAGGTCCTTCCTGCCATTAAGTTCAAAGCCATGAGGTACTGAAAATTGCTCAACTTCCTCTTCTTCCAAAGCTCTGTGATTTTGGATTTCTTAAACATTGTTCGTGGGTTCAGACTTTTCAATGGCCGAAGTAACGGTGCCTTTGTCGAAAGAGTCATCGCTTGCAGGTTGAACAGTCTGACAGATTCAAGTAATGTTACAGAATCTCTGGATAATTCAATACACACCTTGCAACCGGTCCTTAGCTTTGAAAAGAATAGATCTCTCTCCTTGGTGCCATTGAATGCGACAAACAGACCACGCATATCTGCGAAGAATAGCTCTAACGCCTGTGCTTTCAGCATGTATCGACGACCGTGAACATCGGTAAGACGACTGAGCTTCCACTTTCTATCTTGAGATGCACTGCAGTCGGTCTCAACTTTTTCTCTCGTCATGACATCAATAACTTCGCCAGTCTGGTGAAAATAGAGATTTTGAGAGGTCAGTAAAAGGATACCCGTTGTGTTCGTTTGTAACGTAACGATGAGTACTGATTCAAAAGTTCGAATGAAAGTTTCTCCCTCTGACCACACGAACTTTTTCGCCCACGAGTAGGAGTCGGTGTCATCTTCTGTCTCATCAAAATCAAGTTGATCCCAATCCATGTCACTTCTGTTTTCCTTGACTTCGGTAACCAATAATTTGTTATCTACAGGTGCAGGCTCAATATCGCTGTCATTTTCCACCAATTGTTCGTGAACATCATTTTTATCATCAGCACCCCATCCAACAAACGTTTCTTCTGGGTCGTCGTCTTCAACATCATCCAGATTGGTATCTTTGTAAGGAATGATAGCTTCGCCCGCCCGGAGAAGTGCTTCCTTGATCTCTTCTTCTCGTCTCAGTTTCTCTTCCTCTTGCAACCTTTCGCGTTCTTTTCCCAGCGTTAACTCGTAACTTGCATTGCCGTGGTCATTATAATTGTAGTTTCTTACAAACAAAATTTTTCGGAAAAGTAAGTCAGTGTAGGACGAAATCCTCCATTGTGATGGAGTCCAGGGATCGTGTGCTAGGTGGAGCATGTAGTTGAAACGTTGGGAGGCCAGTGAAAAGCCAGCCATCATGAGTCGATTGACCTCAACGGCATCAGAACGCTGTTTATTTGATAGCTTTTTCACTGCAAGATCACCCCCACTATGCCCCAAACATAATTATCAACGGTGAGCACTGTAAAATAAGGTGTAACGACAAGTAATCGCCATAATGACTCACTACTCCATCTCACGAACTGCATCAGTTTCTGCCCATCTCCGTTGATGCTCACAAAAGGCTGTCCAAGGAGAATTCAAGACAGCTTTGTAGTCCTTTACTATAGCCAAAGATTCTGATGCAAGTAGTTGAATTGCTTCTCTGCCCATCGGGGAACCGACTTCTTCCGGTATCACATTATTTCCAACAACTTCGACATCGTGAAACCCTGTCACCCACTCATTTCCCAAAAAAGAACGAAGGCTTTCTTCTCGAGATGTAACGCTTTTGGGCGGGTCACTGCCTCTGGGGCTAAGCAGTTCTCCTCCCTCCAATCCCCGCGACAGAGCATCGTGCGCCTGGAGTGAAAGTGATGCTCGGAGAACTTCATTCCTTCCTCTGTAGGCGGCCAGCACAATCTCGCGGAGCTCTAATATAGCACGGAAAAGGCTGATGATACGGTTAGACGCAGCGAAACATAAGACTAAAAGCTAAGGATGAAGGTAACCAGATTGCGAAAACCTTACCGACGATGAGACTTCTGTCGGCTATCGACATCAGAGAAATATTTATCCCAAGGGGAAGACTCAATTTCAACAAGAACGCATGAACAGCGAGACAGCGCGCGGTGACAGTGTAATACAATCGCGAGGACTAAACGATCAAATGGCGCTGTCAACTCGTGAAAGGCAATGGAGTATCCCCCCAGCGCTACTGATTCTCGTACTGTAAAAAAAGAGATCGACGTGACAGGTAAGAAGCAAAAGTTGTAGAAAGACAGATCAGTTTCGAAATACAATTGACGCACTGATTTCTAATGCCCAGTGCAAGAAACATCTAAGTCTACTGCAGGCCTGTAAAAACCGGACAGAGCATGGCTCTAGATATGCAAGTAAAATAAGAGACAACCTAATTAGAGAGGCGAGAAGGGGGCCCTGAGATTGACCTAGGCGGGGTTCCGTACTTCGCACTAATGCCAGGCCATGAAGTTGGGATGCGGCTGTTGATGAATCCAGATTGTCAGGAAAAATGAAAGCATCAAGCAGTGTCAGTACCTGTGAAGACAGAACGACGGATGCATAACGATGGCGATCACGCTGACTTCTGGTTCTACCCTTGCTCGTGTTTGCATGAAGTTGAGCACTTGCTAGGGCCTCAAATGCATTTATCCCGGAAACTAGATTGTCACCCAGTCTGATTCCATAAACTGGAGCACACGAATGTAAAAAGTAGAGGGGGTTTGGGTATTACGTAGACAAACACAAATGCAACCAGAGCAACACATGACATCTCACCCCCACCAGTTATTCCGTCAACAGCAGCAGCGTCTTGATTCTGATAATCAAACAACTCAGTGATTCCAAAACCAAAATCAGTCACAACTGCCACTGTTAGCGCTGTCAAATGTCGAAGAGAACGCCACTGCCGGACAGCAGCCGTCATGTCTAGACCACATCCATTCGTTAAGATGGCTTTTACACGATACAGCGTTTTCTCATTTGAGTTAGTGCTCGATTATTATGCAACATGAGAAACATCAAACTCACCTTGAGTCACGAGCCTGGCGCTTTGCTTCAGAGCTCGATTTTTAATACTTGATGTTTCATTCTGGTATGTATCTTCAACCGACTCAATTGTACCCTTCGCAATTAAATCTGCCAAAAGATGGCTAAGGACGATGCCAAATATCTCAGGGCCATTGACATCAACGCGTTGCAAGGAAGCAGCGGTTTCGACAGCCTCGAACGCTTTATCATCCCCTTTTCGTATACAGTGGCCCAACTATCGCAGACATTGGATACAATGAAAACAGTTTAGATGATTCACCATTCCACACTTCGGACATGCACTACAATGAGACTTACAAGACTGGAATACAACTTGAGCGAGAGATCATAGCGTGTCCGAACCGAAGGTTTGGATAGGGATTGCGTGTCAAATTTTCGAGCGATCTCATTTTTACTTTTGCGAGATCCGTGATTCTCGGGGCCCTGGGAAACATCAACGACGACATTTTCACCGTTATCGCCACCGTTTATCTCTTCGACTACTTCTGCAACCAGCTGAAATAGACAAGGCTGCCAATCATCGCAGGATAATACAACTGCCACGCTGTTCGGACTTGCCAACATCAATGCCAGAAAATCGAAGAGCCACTTTTCTTTCAAATCATTTGACAAGAATCGAAGTAGCCGCAGCACTGTGCTCACGCTATAGGAGTTGCGAATATTCTGGCGTGAAAGGGTAGTAGCTATGTTAAGCATTGGGTGAGAATCATCCAAACTTTCGATATCAAAAACAAATCCGCCGGGAAGTGTCTTGCTTGCCACAACTATGTCGGCCAAGGACAAAGAGGATTTCACGCTGCTTGTTGAGTCATCTACAAGCAGATACATCAACCCTGCATTGGATTTTTCTCCGAGTCTTTCTCGGTGACACTTCAACAGATGCCAAAGGAGCTTATATATTACTTTGACATTATCACGGCCAGAAAGAAGGTTAGCCAGTACATTCGACGAATGACTAATCACCCCAAGACCGTATTTCACTGTAGTTGATAATTTTGCGGTAGATCCATCTTGTTGGGATAAAGATGTGTCTCGTGCCCCGCCTGCAGAAAAAGCTGCCGCTGCATGCATGTATGCTACGAGACACATGATCCCCAAGCCTCGAATGGAATCGTCAAATGAATTAACCATACAACAGAGCATCCAAGACGCCACGCCGTCTCCATTTTCTAATATAGATGTTAGTGATTCGATAAGGTGTGGAACGGGGGGAGATTTCTGTAGCAAGAAAAAGAGTATGTAGACCGCATTTAGAGTTGCAAGATATCGGCAACTACCGTTTAATGATCGATCAAGTTTTGTTTTGGTTTCAGGCGAGGTCTCTCCGGAAGCATCTTTTGTATTTTGATTATCTTCTTGCCACATTTCGTCAAGGTTGTGTGTGAGAAAGGATACAAGTGGTAGTAAATCGTGGACAAGGCAACTTCTAGCGAGCATCGTGACGATGATGCCATACATGAAGTCTATTGCAATGCGACGCTCTAATATTGTGAGATGAACAGGGGAGTTCGATTGCGAGAATCTCTGGAATGGAGTCATGCCTGTTGATGGATCATTGCTGACGAATGCTTCAACCTCGGTCTTCGAATACTCCTTAATGAAATCAAAGAAGGGTTTCGTCCCAACGCAATCCCGAACCTTGTCTGGATTTTGTCTCGTTATCTCCGAAAGCACTGGTAGCAAAACAGCGTGTAGGTGCAGTCCATCGCAGTTCGAGACCCCTCCCAAAAGCAACGTCACATTAAACAATAGTTGGGAGAAGACGGAAACCTCCAGACCAAAAACTTGTCGAGAAGAGTGCCAAAGGTCAAGTATCGCACTAATATTGGTCTTCGCAACTGCAAGCGATGCTCCCATTCCATAGTAAGCACCGGGAGAACTTTCCAATTCTCGTTTCTTGCAGTCGTAAAGGATCTTTTCTATCACATGTATGGCACCGCAACGGTACAGTTCTCGAGCGTTAACTCCATGATCACGGACAAATGATGCGATAAGGAAGATTAGACTGGGTATAAACAGATTAGGAAAGTCTGCGTCGATTCCTTTTGCCTTCAATGTCATGTCGCCGTCGTCACTGGAGTGGTTCGATGTTGGTATTGCCTTAAGCACGGCAAGGATAGGTATCAATCGCTTAGGCCCGCCCAAGCTAAATAACGTGTCCTTGATGTTCTCAAAAGAACATGATGAAATTTCTTCTGTCATTATAACATGTACCCCAGAATGAAGGTCAACAACTATTGAATTGTTCACACGATTAGGGTGCCACACTAGTAATAGCTTTGCGCCGAAGGCCGATCGTGACAGCTCAGCTGGAACGAAGGATGCCATGTCTTCTTCGACCACATCAATCAGCAATTTTCTTTTCCGCGAACGTGCACCGATCAGCACCGGATAATTTGGCAAGACAACATCTTCTAATTCCGACAACATCGAAGCGGAACTCAATGCTTTTGCAATGTGACCCAGTTTGGATCGACTAACGTCCCATCCATCAGAAAAAGTAAACCACACGCCATTATCTGATGGGCCGGCTGTTTCACGATACAACGCTTGAATGGTCTCTTCAGAGACTCTCTCACTGAAGACATAAAGAGCTCCAGCTTGACCATCAAAATTGCAGAAGAATGATATCTCAAGCGGATTCGTCTTATTCCCACTGGCAATCGATCTACCAAAAGAACCTAAAGCGACACTTGCAAGACCCCCACTAAGCCCACCACTGCTGCTTTCTGGAAATCTTGGTAATTTCATCTGCTCTCTTAACATTAACTTTCCATTCAAGAATATTGAGAGTTCGTTCTTGTTGCTGAAATTAAGTGAGAATGGGCTCGGCTTTGACTTAGTCAATCGAACAGCAACATGATACCATACTAACGGAGATAAAACACAGCCAACGAGCCGAACTTTGCGCGCAACCTTGTGGTCGTTTGGTTCATGAGCATCCGTCACGGTAACTACTAAAGTGGCCGCGGTGGAGCTCATTGATTCGACGTTGCCAGCATCGCTAGAGCACGCTTCGAATGATATTTCAATCTGTGCCCCGTCTTGTGTTCGCGTGCGAAACAACACTGTGTCCTGGCTATGGTCCCTGCTGCCAGTCCGGGACCTAGCACGCAGAAACGTTTCGGCTCGAAACCAACACGCCATGCCAAAGTCATGTTTAAATGGCCAAGGTTTGTCGAAGAGAGTGGTGGAGAGTCCTTGTCCACGATCTCCAAAAGAAAAGAATGACTGTGGACCTACTTTGTCGAGTATTCCATTGGATTGCGTCGAGTATTCAGCAGCGTAACGCAGCATCCGAATGATATGAAGACGTGCCAAGTAAAGAGAAGCATTGCGCAGTGATTGTTTGGTAGAACTGATAGTCTGCAAGTGCCGACGCGACGTTTGTTGAGTAGAATTGATGCTGGACTCCCAACCTTCCGCGATGACCAAGAGTTTTCGTAAATTCTTGACGGATGCCCCAATCGCACTGATAATTAATCCGAGGAGATGTGCCAGTGGACCCAATAGCAAATATTGCTCCATAGAGTTAGGAACGAATTCTGCCTCCAAACACTCATCCAGTAATGCTAGGTACATATCTATGAATGTCCCCACTAATCCATTGGCAACACCAACTCTGCATCCGTCCTCAAATACACTTTCACTGCGTAATTCCTCTTCCTCCTCATCGTCCAATTTGACATTATCAGCAACAAAATCCCACCTCTGTCGTTGAGGTATGCCGAGCAATTTCGATGTTGACGAGGACTTGCTTTTCCATGCAAGATTGGAACAGAATCGTATTGTGGAATACAAGGGAGAAGATTTCTTCTTCTTCCAGTTAGCGTACGACCATGTCTGGGTTGCAATGTCCGCATTGTGGTTGATGGAGGAACTAGATCGATTGAAAGCTAATGATTTTTGGGACGAAGTTACTTTGGGGTTCGTTGATTTGGTTGGATTATTGAAAGAAAAAGATGACCCTCGTTGAATTACATGATAGCTGCTGTCATCATCAGTGTCCGAACTGAGGTTCTTCTTAACATCCCCGCACTCTTGGCTGGTAAGACCATCTTCTCTCGCGTCCTTCTCGGCAGAATTGTTAACATTCACTCCAACACCGTTCATAAAGCTCCAATCAAACAAGCACTCGCCATCATACGCTTGATCTTCCTCCTCGCTTAATAATCTAGTTAATATTCGAAAGAAAGAGAGTTGAAATTCCAGCGGCAATTTGAACAAGCATCCTTTCGGAGGTGCCCTCAGGATTGAAATTACGAATTGACTCGAGACGGAAGACGTGTGAACGAGTGGTTCTTTTGGTAGGTCAGCAGTTTCATTTGGGATATCTACCTTCAATTGACCTCTCGCTCCCCTCAGCGCTCGGACGCGTCTCGTTTCCAACAAAACAATACTGCAAATGCTCTCGATGGATGGTGGCGGAGTGCAAAATTTGGAAAAGAGAGAATGAAGAATTATGATGTTTTCTTGTATGGTATTGTACTTTGCGGTCCTCTGGTTGAAGGCGTTAAATTGTTCCTTGTCTTCCACGATTGTTGATGCTGTTCCATCCGAGCTGCGCTCATCATCGCCACTTTGCAATAAGGTATCCTTCGCCAGGCGATTCTCACACCGCTCCATAAATGATTCCAATTGTTGGCGACTCTCTTCCGTGGTCGGGTAATGCGGCATGCATTGATATTTGAGCAGTATTTGTTTTGCAGTGGGGTTGGTGCATTTGTTATTGTTGTTGCCGCAATCGCGTGGAGTTGTGGAATCTATGGATTTGGACGAAGATTTGTTGGATGATCTCGTATCTGTTGCGTGAGGGGGGGTGTCCAGTTGCAAATCCGGGAAGAGATCCGATTTATCACTGTTTTTGATAGTATCACAATTCATGGTTCGATTGATTGATTCTCTTTGACGTTGCAAGTCGATCAATTATTAGATTCCACAAATGAAAAATTGATGTTTCAATGACGACGTAATAGGTACATATTATTATGATGTTGTGATATTGATAAGATAAAACACATGAAACAAACTGGCAGAAAAATTGCCACGCGACACTCACCCTCTCTTTCGCTAGATTTCTCATTCCCTAGATGATCTTTTTAAATTACACCGATGGTGAACAGTTGAAAAGGAGAGACGTCAAGCAATTATATTAAATAGAAGTATATAACACAAGGCTCGCGCAAGATAGATAACGGTACAGACTTAGTGAGACGACACCGGACACCATCAGAATAACCATTTCATCAAAATAATCAATGATTAAAAAGCAAAAGGTCGCTTTCGCGAGTTCGTATGAAAACGAGTAAACGATTCCGTGTCTCAGACGCTAGTGTAAATAATGTGTCAGCGATCACTAACGAGGGGGCATATGGACGAGAATGTAATCGCAATAATGATGTGGGGATCGTCCGCCAGCTTTCACTATACCTGAAGTTTTGAAGCACGATTGTGCTATCCAAATTAAAGTGAGAAAAATCCGCTTTGCAGGGAGGGTCGCAGCAGGGAAGCCGCAGGGAAGCCGCAGGGTATGGTACGACCATATTTTTTATTAATGCTGTGATTTTGTGCGACGAATAGCGGATAGCTAACAGCCATTCTGGCGATTAAAAGTATTTTTTTGCTATTGAACAGAAATCATGATTTTGTTGTAAAATCGGGACTGCACC
>JALLPD010000836.1:0-14069 GCA_036940065.1 Cyclotella cf. meneghiniana
GTATTGCTCCTGTACTTGATGTCTGAACACATGGCCTCGGAAACAAGTGACCCTCATAAGCTTTTTTTTCATTTCAAAATTACGTAGACATGTACATGCGTAAAAAAATGGACCGGGTCTAATGTAGGTTGACATTGAAATGTCAGGACACTCTCATGAAGCTACATCATAATTACACATGCTTCATACAAATTTGAGACAAAGGGATCTTTGTCATTTTAAGTGTCACTTATGCTCTGTCATGTGTGGTAGTTACCTGCCTTCTTTGTTGAGTGATGAAACAAAACATGAAGAAAGAATCATGCTAGAAATTAATCAAATATTTACAAGCAATTAGGTCACTTCCGTCTCTCTTTAACCTCTAACTCAGCTTCTTCTTCGATGCCCCACGCATTGCTCTCATATCACTGACTCTCCTCTTTTTACGCTCTTTCTCGTGAAGTTGTTTTTTGATCTTTCGTTTTGCAGCAGATGCAGGATCATGGACTGCCTCAGCTGCAATATCCTGCTTTCGCTGATCCCTCTTCTGCTGCACTTGGTTATTAACTTCACTGTATGCCTCCAAGAATTTTTCTGTTCCACATACTTCTTCGAGAAGATTCAATACATCCTTGGGAAGGGCTATGCACGGATGAGTTGCCTGTTGTTCATCAGACTGCAAGTTGTTCGTCTCCTCTCTAATAGCCCTGTCGAGGGAATCAATCATCAGTCTCAAGTATGGAGTCAACAGTTCTGGCTTGCAAGATGCACACAGAGCAGCATAGCATTTGAAGATGGACTCCCTCCGCTTGACACCCAATTTCGGTTTTGCAATGTTTGAAAGTCTGGACATGATCCACCTACAAGGGCTTTTTAATTGTTCGCTTTCATCTGTCTGATTACAGCCAGTTGTATTGGCATAGAACAGGTGAGGATGATGGTTCATAGCTTGGAATACCCAAGTCACAGATTTAATTGCAAGGATGGACAATGTCTCAACATAATGTGTGTCATCAACATCCAATTGGCGACAGAGATTACGTGCAATGTCATATAGACAACTTGGGGATTTCACAATGTAAGAGTCAGCTCCCTGTTCAAGTAAACGCTTAGGATCAATTCTGCTCAAGTGATTGTTGATGATTCTCAATGATACTTGCATAATCCAAGGATGCGGGTATGCCATTAATTTGACAAGTGACAATCCAATTTCGTTATTGGTGAGAATACTAGACCACATTTCCTTATTCAGCTTTTCGGTGCAAACAAGATTATAATATAAAAGCTCCCATCCACTATCATCACCAAATGGGATATAACTTTGCACTGCATTTGAAATGGCAGAGATGATAGCAGTTGAAGTGGGTCCTCTTTTTACATAGTCAGGTCGTGACTCTATAAAAATACCAAAAAGTTGGGATGCAGCTTGTCTCATAGGGAAGGAATCTTTTCCAGAAGATTGAGACCAAAGGTTAACGTAATTGAAGAAACTTTCAATGATCTCAGTTGACATTCGCGTCAAAAGGAGAGACATGGCATTGGTCACTGCCTCCTTGCATTTCTTCGAGTTATCGTTCGCTAATTGCAGAACTAATGGCAAGAAGAACAGTTGCGAGTGGCTCTCTAGAACAGGTATAGGTAACTTTTGAATTACAGATGAGAGTAGATCAATCGCAGATAATCTTCCTTCTTCGTATTCGTATTTCAGGTTGAGTACAATCTGCTGGAGATGATTTTCTAGTCTCTGTCTGCCCATAGGATAATCTAAAAGAAACTGAAGGAATATCTGCGAACTTTGCTGCTCACAAGAAGGAAACATGTCGAAAAGCCTGCATGAGACAAAATCTGACCGACCATTTCAATATTCTGCACAGTCTCACCATACGGACTGAAGACTTCTGACTTTGAACAGAAAGCTTTAAAATGATTTCCATGAGATCATAAAACTCAGATGAAATGTACTTCACAGAACAGATAGCTTTCACCAATCCAAAAGTAGCATTGTGGTGTTCAGATTCCATTACAGCACATTGTAGAAGAGAAATGAGGGCCTGCATTTGGTGAGCAGCGAGTGGTAAGCTGCAGGATGCATCTGCTGACGTTTGATGCTCTGGCAACGACAACTTCGGGTGTAAGAAGAGAAGAGTGAGAGTCTTGAAACATCCTTGAACAATCTCAGTCTGTGTGTTAGTTGCTGCCCCCCACCGGGTAAGATGATCCAAAATTATTGGCGACAATTCCTTTGCAATGGCTGGAACGGAAGGAAGATGTGCCCGAAGCAACGAGCCCAAACAACGCAAAGATAACACAACTCCATTGTTGTCTCTGGAACAACGGACATACTCCAGAAGTAGATGCAGGTAGGGGTCCGCCATGGTGAGGGTCATTTCATCCGAGGGGTCAAGTTTTGAACGTTTCAAACAAGAATTTAACATAGATAAGCCAAACATCAGTGCACTTGCATGTGCTGGATTGTTCAAAGACCTTGCGGGTGACATTTTCATTGGATTGTGGCGTAAACTTCCTGTTAATTTCGGAGCTGTGATTCCATCCCTAACCTTATGAAGGTCTCGCTGTTGATGTCTTTTAGTATCAAAGGCAGAGCGTTGGTTTTCTGCTGAACCAAGAGTTGATGGTGCCCAAGACGAAACAGCAACGGCAGCTCCTTTCACCTTTTTCTTTTGGTGATTGCCGTTTGGAGTGCCATTAGACTTGCTTACTTCAAGTGGAGTTTCGACCTCGTCGTCGCTATTCTCCAATTCTGCATCAACGTCAGATGGTTTCCTCGTTTCACCAAGAACGAAGGGTGAAATCGTTGCATATATGAAAGGAAGAACCTCGTGAATAGAAGCACTTGGATTGTTTGATAGTCCAAACGCGATTCTATTCAGACATTCGTTGACCTTACGGACACTAGATGCCAAAACCTCTGAATCCAGAAGACGCTCGATAAAAGGGCTGACAAGAACATGAGCTGTCGATTTGTTGCGATTTTCAACGCTGGTCGCCATGGACGGTTTAAACACAATGAGCCTTGATATTATCTCTAGTGAGTCCTGGCTCTTTGACCCCATAGCTTCTTTGATCATTCTCTTCTCAACATGTTCTACTTCCTTCATTTCGCTGGAAGTTCCAAAAATATCTTGTTGAATAAGATCGAGCATTGCAGGAACACATCGATCGAAGGAGGCGCCCAAAGCCTCGTCAATCGAATTCACTGTCTGCGGTCGGTAAACACCAGAAATTGCCATAAGAATCGAGTGAAGAGTTGCTGCGCGTACATGAAGTTGGTATCCACAAGAGAGGGACACTGATATATCGCTTAAAATAAGTGGTAAGTATTTCAGGTCCAAGGAAATGGCGATTTTGGCCATAGTTTCTCTTGCGATGTCTCTTTCATTTGAATCCCGATTCCTTAACGCATTTGATACAACCTTTATCAGCCGTGGCAATTTCTCTTCAAAAGTGTGAGTAGGAAGCTTTTGAAATAATTTCACTAATGCTAAAACAACTGATGCCCGGATGCTTTCCGTTTTTGTGCCACTTTTATCAGTTTTTTCCTTCACAAGAAACGCCTCAACTTTTGGGATGATTCTATTCTTCAATGAGCGCCATACCTAACCAAAATAGCGCAAACCTGATGAGATATTTAGATTGAGTATGTTCGTGAAGTATCTCTCAGAACGTCTTACCCCATTCCCTTCGATTGTTGCCGAAAGTTTTGCCTCTAATCCATTAGCGTCTGCTTCTACAGAAAAATGGAAGGCATCAATCATCGCGCATAATAAAGAGATCAAGTACCTCTCTTTCTCGGGTTGACGTGTTAGTGAATTAAGAACAGATTGGAGTGTCCCGGAATACTTGCCCCATGGCAAATGATTCGATATTACTTTTACTGTTGCGATTGCCTCGACTACAAATACATCTTCGGATTTTGATTTGTATTCATACACAGGGTGGACGGCGATTGGAAGAAGAACATTTCCATATGACTGCTCCGAAAAAAGAGGAATAGCATCCGTAGTGGAGATCATTTTTCGCAGTCTTTGCAATGCCTTGACCCTCCTATGCAGTTGCAAGTGGGTCACGTTCAGAAAAAAGTCAAGGTCTTGGTCGTCATCCCTGATTAGTGAGCTTAGATCTCCATACAGATGAGGCGATTTGAAGTCACTTGAGTTCCGTGCGACATGTGATATCAGCAAAATAAAATATCTCCTAGGACAATGAGCATGAGAAGTTAATTACTGAAAATAAGAACACGTGATGGAAATATAGCGCAAGATACGCTTCGCATCTCATACCTGGCATCATCAGTCTTCGTCATTAACCCTGTTTTGAGACATGGTACAACTGTTTTCTCGACGAATTGTATCCAAGGATTCGCAGCTAAATCGTTCACCTGTTCAAAGCAGATTGTAATGAGAGACTTTAGAGCTTTATTCGACGCTCGGGCAACGACAGCATCGGGGTTGTATAACATGTGAAGACAACTATACATCAGAGGAAACAGTGCTCGCGGTTCCCCAGAGTTGCCATCTTTCAGTGTCGATAGATCAAGCCAGCTGCCCTTGGCTGTAGCAGAGGCACCTAACGAATTAAGAACTGGTAGCATACGCTTGAAGTCGTGTTCGTCTACATGTGAAGTGCTAAATGCATTGAGGTCACGAGTAGCTTCTGTTACTTTTCGTAGAGTTGGAGACCTTTTTCCGATAGCATCTAAAGCGGTCGTTATTATTTGGCGCATTTCATGCGATGATATTCCTGCATCCGACTTCTTTGGTCCAAGTAACTGACAAAAAAAGTATTCATTAGTACACAAGTATGAGTATGTCCAAATCAGAAGAACAAATGAGAATAACAACCATATAAAACAAACGACCTACCTTTGACAGGGCATGATAATGAGACTTGGCGGACTCAGTAGGCACCCGAGGAATGAAGTTAGCGACTATCCGCAGCAGGTGTAACTGGTTTGGATGAGTGTCAAACTTCAACGATGGCACCAACAACCCGCAAAGGTTGTCCATCGTCTTAATATGATCATCGTTGGTACTGCTATCAGCCAAGAGCAATTCACTAACACGGCATAGAATATCTAGCTGTACCCCTTCAGTTGTTCTGAAGCTTTGTCCCCTGTCAGAATATTCATCGGTGCCGTCTCCATTGTCACACTTAGCAATCTTAGACATGAACCTTTCATTAAACTGCGTAATGAGAAGATGGATATGTTCCAGGATCAAGGTCTGACCGATGCATTTTTGATCGATTACTCTTGAGCCCTCAGCGACCGTTCCTCCTCCTGTAAGCAGATTGTCTATGACACGAAGAACGCAATTCATAACTTTTAATCGAGTCGTTCCCGCAATGCATTTGAAGACAGCTGGGATGACATCTTTGCTCTGATCGAATAGGTTCAATAATTTTGCATGCGCTGAGATACTTTCAATAAGTCGAAGAAGACTGGGCGGGTTTTCTGCATTGATTACTGTATTTGGAAGTGCACGGAGCGAACACGATGTTGCCTTCCACAAGCAATATGAATGGCATGAAAAATCGACTGCAGACGCAAATTTCGTAAGCAGCTCTCCTATTCGGAGGAAAGCCAGTGTCCTGATGCGACCAATTTGAGAATTTTCATTACCAATCTGAGAATTTTTATCATTGCGAGTGGAGCTTTCTTCATCGTGACCTTCTTTTGTTTTCGGTGACGGGTGCTCTGTACTTGCAACAAGTGCATCCTGAGCCTCTTCGCACATCCTAAGGAGAAGGTTCATGAAGACAGGCACAACATGAATAACACCAAAACCAATCTGACTTATGACATCAGATAGTAAATTAAGAAACCCAATTTGTCTTTGTGTAGGGACACTTCTAACGTCTCTCGAAACGATAGAGTTCAAAGACTCAATTGATTTCCCCAACAATATAGTTTGGCGATCTAATTGAGGGCTGATCTTTCCTGGCGGAATGAATGCCCTAACCATCATGTACACAAAATATGTAAGCTCCCCATTGATATTGCCCATTCGAGAGAAAAATGCCAATATAGCTGCCCGTCTTGCCGCAGGCGAATCTCTCGATGACTTGGACCCGCTACCGCGAGATGCAAGACGCCCAAAAAGGATTCTTGTCACAATGGGTATCAACGAGAGACGGTGCTCTGCATCTACCGAGTCACTGTCAACAGAAAGATCAAATTTGGCTAGGGCGTCTCTCAATTCATCTTTCTTCAACATCTGCTTGAGAGAATCTACATACGGCACCAGATACGATAGCTTATACTTCTGAAGACACAATAATGCCAAATTTGCCACCTTTGTATCAGGATTAGAAAGAAACCCCGTAAACATTTGCATCAGTAGGTGATGCTTAAAAAGCTGTTGTGGCCCCTTCACAGCAGCAAACATTCTAAGGAAGCACTCAAATTTTGTTTGTACTGATTTCCGCCCTAACTCATGACGTGACCAAGTACACCTACACAGGCGATCAAAGAAAAGCAAAACAATATAAGTTACATTAAAATAATGCAACACGCCTTCATTTCTCAACTGAACGGTCTCTCACCTCGAGTCGACAATGTCCGACAAGTTGACCTCAGGTATATCTGGATCGTCTGGATGAAAGACATAGTATTGATAAGCCATAAACTCAAAAAATAGTGGAACCACCAATTTAGACTTTGTGGTTGTCAAATGCTGAGCACTGGTCATGATACTCCATAGATTTCCAAAAAAAGTTAAATCATCTGCTCTCGAATTGCGGGGCACTACTTGGCCTTCCACTCGGTCTTGAGAACCAAACATGTGATACGTTCCATTTGATTTTTCCCAGGCGACGCAACGGTTATGATGATCGACCAATGTTTTCGTATGAACTGAGTCGTTTTGATCGTGTTTCACTACAGTTAAGTTCATAACAAAAACGCTGCTATCGAAATCAGAAGAAGACTTTTCCATCGACTTTTGAAGAGAAGAATATACATGTGGCCACGTAGGACCTTCCTGAGCTGTTGTAAGAGCAACGATGACTCGTACTGCGGCTGGCCAAATGGGGGAAAACTTTACATGTAACAATCCCAGCATATGACTAACAGCGGACTCGGCATATAAAACAGGAAGCTTTCCTGTTGCAGCATAAACTTCAACACGACCGATTTGTGAAGTGAGCTTGCGCTCATTTGCGAAAGCAACAGGGATTGCTTCTATTGTTTTCAGCACTGAAATAATATCGCATGGACCCGCCAGCTCTGACATCCCCTTAGTTTGTTCGTCGCCTACGTTAACACCACCTGGATTATAACTTGGATCCTCTTCAAGGTCGTCCGTCAAGTCTAGCTCAGCGTGGTCAGTTACAAAAGGACGTTTTGGATAACTATCAAGAATTTGAAGGGTGTATAACCTGAGAAAATGATTTGCCTCTGACAAATTAGGCACGAGAAGCTCGAATGTTTGATTGGAACGTTCATTTAGTGTTGATCCCGGCTCTATGACATTCAAACTTGTTACAAGTGCAGCCACGCACTTGACGACCCAACATGACTTTGGTTGTATAGACAAGAGCGAGTTGGCGGATGACTTTATCTTAGTCGCAGTTTTTTGCAACGCAGATTGAATTCTTGCAGATTGTTCCCTATTGTGACATTCAATCGCCACCTTAGAAAAGGATTCGATGACTAGAGCCTGGACGACATGAAGACTTTCATTTCCGTATGACTGTTTTTTTAACCCTGTGTCTAAATGCTTCATGACAGAAACAAACCACTTCAGTACCTTCTTTAACTCGTCATAAGAAGTTCCAGTAGTGTCTTCTGCATCTTCATCGCTGCCATCTCCAGAACATTCAAGGCATACCAAAAATGGAAGACATCGTACAGCATACCCCACCCGAGCAAGTCGCTCCATCCAAGATGAACTAGATGTGGCCTTTGAATCCTTGAGATCATCTCTCAAACATAGATCAATCAAAGAGCTTCGTACTTTAGATGGAATTACAGGAAGCTGTAGTGCTGATTCGACTGAAAAGAAAGAGTCTGCAGCTACATCATCTGCATCAACGTCGTATTCTTGGCTCTCATTCACTGACCACGTTGCACTTGAAATGGTATGAAGCAGGACTAAAGAATCGTCAGACAGATTCCCTTCCTTTCCGATGCAGAGCGAAGCAGCGCATAAAAGAGATGGGATAAGTGACTGGGACGCCACCTTCTGTGGTAGATAAGGAAGCATTTTTGTTGCAAGAAAGATTGCAGGACGAAGTTTATCCTCGTCGTCTGAGACATTAGGGGAGACAATACGGGGAAAGAACTTTCCGAGGCGAAGCGTAAACGATGGATGATTTGGATTGACCTTCCATGCAGCTGAAAGGTAATTCAATATCTGAGTTTCTAGCTTTTTCCCAGCTTTAGAGTAAACATCATTGCTCAGGAGTGTTTGCAGTGAATTTACAATTCTATCACTTTCGGTAGGCTTGGTATCGGTGCCTCGAATAAGCCTCCCTCCTTGAAAGCTGACCATTTCCGCGATCAGATCAACGATATGCCCCACGACTGACGCGTGAATTCCGGAGCTTGGCACGGCTTCTTTCATCAACGAAACTGCTGCATCCAACGCTCGGTGAATCTCATCGAAAACTCGTAGAAGTGCACTATCAATAATCGTCTCTTCCATCGGAGTTCCTCGAACTACGTGACCTCGCAGCTTATACAGAAACAGTGATGCTACCTCGTACACAACTTCCGCTTTATTCTTCTCCAAATAAATATTTTTGGTGTCGTTGCATTTTTGTGCATTCATGCTACTGTAGCCGATCAAACAATCCATAAGAGATCGAATGACCAAATGGGCTGTTCTTGAGTGCGCCCTCTTCGCACCACGTGCCACTTCAAATAAAAGAAAGGACACTCCATCAACAGCATCATTTAATGCTCGTTTCATATTGTTGGTGACCTTGATGCTTGACCCATCTGTATCATGATTAGAATTCTCATCCGTGGTCTTTGCATTGGCCGATGAAGTTGCCAAGGCCTTAACGGTCCTCATCAAATGCCGCTGCAATCCTTTCTCGGTGCATTTTCGAAGTAAGGGTGCGAATGCTTCACATGCCAATTTCCGTACATCATCACGTTTATGGCAAATCGTTCTACCATAGTATTGGCGTAATATGTCGGCATCACCGTGTTTCGATTGTTGCTGCTTTTGCTTCGTGTCTTCCGAGGAAGATGCATCTTTGCTATTGACGAGTTCCTCTGAGTTGTATTTAAAGAGATAGGAAATACAGCGAAAGGCAGCTTCAATATGAGCCACGTCCAATTGTGTTCTGTGGTGCTGTCTTTCAGAGCTCTCTCCTACGCCAGTCAGTTGTGGAGGATTCAGCATGTCATCGATGATACGCGGCAATATTTTGGTATTCAAGAACGGATAAATTTCAACACGAAGTTCACGGGCCAACACCCCCAGGAGATGTAAAACGTCATTTGTCGCAACATTTGCGATGAATCCACCAGTGTGAATATCATTGCTTAACAAATTCGCGCACAACAATTCGACAATCGTTTTTTTATGGTACAATAACTCCGCGAAAGACTTACAAAGCGGCCTCAATTCCCAAACCAGCTTTTGGAATAATTGTGATCCATTTCTCTGCGCTGAAATTTCAATCTCAGTGAGAAATTCTGTCCCTCCCGTGAGTAACAATTGGGATTCGTCCTTCTCCTCGTCCTCGTCATCAAAACCACGACGAGAGTCATCTCGCTTCGTCAGATTCGACGTATCCTTGTCGTCTTGGCGCGACGCCGACGTGACAATCACGGCGGTGCGACCGATACCAAATCCTTCGGCATCATTGTCCCTCTCAAAGAAACGCACCGTTGTATCCTCCTCGGCACTCGATTTCAAATTCTTGTTCTTTCTTCTCTTCTTTCCGCCGCCATCGCCGCTGCTTCCATCGTGAACCCTCTTTTCTCGCACGGCGGTGGAGCTGGTGGAAGAAAGATGCTCGCCGATGTTGGCACGGTAGATGTCAGCGCTGGCACGTTTAGCGCGGGATTTGGAGGAGGTGAAGCGAAGGCGGTTTTTGCCTCCGCGGGTGTTGAAGGATTTGGTTTGTTCCATTGTCTTTGGTATTCAGTGTTTCCTCCCTGACTTCAGTGGCCTGGAGTGAGACTATGATGAGTGATGAGATAGTCTCTTGTGGATTGACCTGAATGGAGCGCAGATGGACCGCATTATGGTATGTGATGTGCAGAGGTCTGGGAGAGGGAGGGTGCCTTGGTTGCTTGGTTGTGGAGTGGCTCTAGGGCGACTAGTTGTTTTTCCAATTCGTGGTCTGTCTGCCTCGCTCGATGGCTAAAAATACCTTTGATGTAAGAAAGGAATCTTTTGGAAAGATCATCTGTCAACGGGAAGAATGTCAAGAAAGCCTGCCAGAATCCTGCCTCTCACAAGTTTGGCAATAAATAATATCAAGATCCAGCCTGCACGATACAAGGGATCGTTCGTGCGAAAGTGAGCACCATTACAATTCATCATCGTTATCGAACGAATTCATTGATATAATATAAGATATTCCCAAAAAGATTTCACTTCGAATTTGACATCAAATCAAATCAATCGAGAGCGGGAGCAAACTACGACCAGCATGGACGAAGAGAGCGCAGAAATAGAGCAGCACGAAGTTGATTTGAACGACATGCCAGAGAAGTCCCCCAAAGCTGGAAAAACCGGCACTGGCGGTCTTACTACGACAGCGGAGGTAGTGGAAGGCACAAAAGCTTGGTTTCACGAAGCCAAGGGTTTTGCATACGTCGAGCTATGTTCCTTGGTGCTCATGTTTGCGTGTATTGGAGAATTCCAGACAGACTCCGACGGCTTGTCCATTTATGCCATTATCGTCGCATGTTTTTCCTTGGCCGCGTGTCTTGCGATTCAGACAGGAGAATACATCAACCCGGGTACTTTGGATAAACATGAAAAGATTGTTAGCTTGCTGTTGCTTTTGTGGTGGGCCGTGGGGGCGTGGGTAATCACCTTCAAGGGACCGTTCTTAACTACGTCAAATGGGTATTTCGCCGCCTGGGGGGGGTTAATTTTTACTACGAAATGGGCGCTGAACATAGACACGGCTCAGTTCACAAATCTCCCTTATGATAGGAAGCTCCTCTTGCTCTTGTGTGTCTGTGGAATTGTGGAGGTATTCGCCACAATTCAGCCCGTTACTGCCAGGACGTATTTGGGCCGGGCCGCGTGGGGGATGACTGCTGGACTTATCACATTCCTTCTCTGTGGCTTTCTCTTCAAAGGCTATGTCAAAATCAAATTCGCCTTTTTAAAAGTTACGGCAGCATTTTTGTTTGCCATCTGGGCAACTGTTGCAGGGTGTGAGTATGTTACTAAGGGATCATGGAATTTGTCGTTGCGTTGTGGGAGTACTTTTTTGTGGATGTGATTCTAATTGTCTTTTCTTCTTTCCATTCATTTTTTGGCAAAACATCAGTGCTTACATTTGGTGGACCATTTGTTGAAACTGGTGAGACAAAAATATTCCTTCTTCACCATGAGTCGGATTAATTTCATACCACAATTGCACCGCACTAACACTTAATGTCTTGTGCTTGCAGGAAATGGTTATTTTGCAAGTTGGGGTGGTTTCTTGTTGTCTGCAATGTTTGGTTTGGAGTTGCTTTCTAGGGAAGAGGAAGCAATTTAATGTGAGTGTCGGAATCTATTGAGTTGGTGTGTACAAGAACATGCATGTATGCCTGTCAAGATGTGTAATCATCCACAGGATGATAACACGAGAATTACTAATTTCAATTAAGGATCGTACAATATAACACTAGGATAATATAGATCACAAATCTACTGTATCTCAATAGCACAGAGTCTTAACATTTCTCGCCATTATCACTCTCTCTCGGATGAAGTCCATTGAATTATCCAGAGTTTGAATGCACAAAAGCACCCTGTCCAACAAGCAAAGTACCCATTGCCTAGATAAAAAGCAGGAACTGTTAAGCATCTGATACGCGAAGATGAGCACGAGATCCCATGGTGAATCACTTACTGGGAACCAAAAACGGTCCGTAAAATGTACAAACTCCAGCCACACACGCCCATAGCAGAAACAACAACATCATCGTCATTCGCATGACCTCTCTGGACAATTCATCGTACAATGAAATCACGTACATGCATGCTATCAATGTCAGTGCTCCCGCTGCAATGGCGAAACCTGCTCCCCCGTACCCAACTCGTTTGTATCTTAACGGAGTAATCGACGCAAAAATAAGGACTAATGACCAAAACTGTAGGAATTTGATGTATCTGCGGCCCTCGGATAGATCGTTAAAAGTTGAAGTGTCGATGCCAAGGCACCAGTGTAAGGTTGCGAAGAAGCCTCCCCATGCTGAAAAGTGTAGTGGCGATGATTCTGCTTTCAGAATAGATGGGAGTAAATAAAGTGAGGTATAGTCGCGTTATGAATGCACTCACCGGCAAACCAACCATTGGATGTATAGAAGAATGGATCTTTTGTAAAAGAATACACAGCACATAGTCCGCATTGGTGGTTGAGCTTACGCAGAGACCACCATTCCAAAGATATAAATTGCTTGAAGACGAAAACACAACAAACTCACCGTTGAAAGTTACGATCCCAGTACCAATAGTCCACCACAACAACAAAAACACGCTACAAATTTTCTCCACGGTATGACCACCCCTCCCATCTTCCCTCTCCGGCACCACTACCTTTGCCAAAAATCCCGGGAAAAGAAACTCCAACGTCTGCAATACCACGCATATACCCAAGCTCACTGCTCCCACACTCAATGCATATTTCGTGTACACCCATGGAGACCACTGCGCCCAACACGCGAATACGAGCACGAGCGAAAAGATCTCGACGTAAAAGAAGGAAGTACTGGCTTCAATCCAACGAGAGATGCCGTCGGCAAGTTCATCGGGGTTGGATTGCGGAGGGCCGGATTGAGGTCGTTCGATCACGCGATGCTCTCCGTTTTCTGAGCGGGAGCTGGAGGAAGACTTATTCTTGCGTTTTTTCTTTTGTTTTGTGGGTGGTGTTTCATTGTCTCCGAGCGATTCCTCGTCTGACATGGTTCTTGGTGCGACTGATGAGTTTGGGGTGGATATTGTGATTGATCACAAGCGTAGTTTCTGCTTGAAACCCTACAAAAAAGAGACAGAGGTAGCTCAAAACGTGCTTTGTCCGAAAGGGATCGGATGTGGGATATCCTAACTGCATCCTTAAATCATATGAATAAAAAGGGGCAGGTATGGTACATTACGGATCATTTGAGGTTGAGTTTGTACAATAACAATCAAGGTATCCCTAATGCATTATAATGTGGTATGGTACTTAGAAAAATGAGCTTGGCTATTACGTAAGCCCCGGATTTGTGTGTTCCTTCCTTGTGAAGCTGAACTTATCCTCAATCTTTCTCCAACTTTTTGCGCCAGATCCCTTGCCGCCGTGCGGGCTAAATATCGGGGCTATTGTGCCAAGTAGCCCATGAAATTTTGCTGCACTAAAAAAGTTTGTTTAGCCCAACGTCATCATGTCACCGTGAGGGCTAAGGTTGTCACGCTAAATAAAAGTATAGCCCTTTTTTTATGTCCGCATATGGGCTCTTGCCCTGTTTGCTTGCGGGCTACTATCCAGCAAGTGCATCCATCACATACAAATCACTATTATTTCTTTCCCAACGCACGTCCCAATCACTGCCATCTTGTTCTGCAATCAATTGCCAAGTTGATGAATAGGCAATGTCATCACCTACATTTGATCTTACTCATCTTGTTGTTGTGTTCACGATGCTCATTTGCATTGTTTCTGTAGCTGCGGCGCTGCTCTCTAATGACGGACCGACCAAAATTCCTTGTGATGGTATTGCAGAGATGGTACACCATGTCATCCATGATCATGATGTTCTGCTGGTGTCAGGGAAAAGGCAGTCTTCTGATGCCACTGATCTCCACCCACCAAAGAAGCGGAAACAGATAAAGTACAACAGCGAGTGAGCCAAGAAGTGCATGATGGATGACTGGCTTGGATCTATTCCAAGGTTCCCTGAC
>JALLPD010000838.1:0-14066 GCA_036940065.1 Cyclotella cf. meneghiniana
ATTCACATCAAAGTAAGTGTTGAATTTCATTGATGTTTTTAACCTTTGCTTCATAAGCTGGGAGCTCACGCAACTTGATCCTCAACGTTTCACCTGTCGCCTTATTGTCTAGGGTCGATGCATCATTGTTTTCAAGAAAAGAGTAGCCGATGTGTAAGTATTGTTTTCGACATGCTCGAACTCATTCCTGAATGCAATGACCTTGGCCTTGACATCGTTGGTAAGCGTTGCCATGAGACAACACCACATTTGGGCATTATTCTGACACTTTCTTGTTGCATATTCTGCACCTGCAGGTAAAACAAAGGGGTCTGTTGCCAGCTTGAGAGTACGGTCCAATGAGGATGTAGGCAGTGATGATGTCGATCGCAACACCGTCACTATTCAGGTAATGTGTGATATTTTGTGTGCCAGAGGACCATCCTTGTGTGCTCGCCCTGTCTTGTAGTTCTCTCACAAAAACTGCTAATCCTGCTTGCCCTAAGTTGTACTTTGTATGGAGTGATGCACATCCCGCATCGAAAAGAGCTACTCCTTGTTTGGTGGAGTAGTCCAAGATGGCGTCAACATTAGCCAAGGCCAGAGCTTGAGCAAATTGGACTGCCGCAGGAGGTTGAGGAGGAAGAGGTGCCAGAGCACCACCAGCCGGAGCTGTTGCTTGAAGGGCTGTTATCAGAGCTTGATTGCCCTGTACCAACTGTTGGATGGCTGCCAGTAAGTCGTTTATGTTTTGCTGTGGAGCCATATTTTGTCATCTTCTGGCTAATTGCTGTGCTCGTTTGTCGATTTCAGGTTGGTCTTGAATTGTGGAAGTTGTTTTGGCTTGGAGCCAATCTTTTCAATGTCTTTCATCTTCAAAAGAGTTGATTGGTCTCAGTTGGAGCTACTCAGGAGTAGATTTGACGATTTTTCACTTGTTTTTCTACATACCTGCAGAGGAAGTGTTATTATAATATATTCTTAGATAATTAACCTTAAAAATGAACTGCTCGTCCCGAGGGTATTTGCGTTTAAAATAGCTATTTGTTAAAGTGTTGATAAATCGGAGTAGTTTCGAATTTATAAGCTTATTTTCGATTAATCGTGCATTTGGGAAAATTTAGTCATGCACTTAAATAGACTCTCCTAGAGAGCAAATGACCTTTTAAGAATGTGTCAAATATGACAGGTGAGAGTCGCGCTGTGACACTTGAGAATCCTTGTAGTTGAGAGACAGGAAAAAGGATTCACAGGAAAAACCCTGTTAACCTTAAGCATATTTTCCGCATATTGTAACACATGCCAAGATGGACAGGAATTACAGTGACCTCGCATCTAGAGCCCTTTTGGACTTGCACACGAGAGTCGTTTCTTACCTCCATTCGGAATGCGGCGTTTGTCATAGTTGCATCGACCACCTCGTTTTCCGCGCCGTCGGCGGCCAAGTTGACGAGATTGTCGACGAGTACGATTCTTATTGCACCGTCTGCTTCGGCTTGATGTCACCGGCATTTCAGACCAAATCGATTGTACCAGAAATACTCAAGTCTTTGGTCCCGTATCGTTGCAATGACATCAATGCCAACGATGCAGTTGCAGACCTGGCATCGCAGGCATCGCTCCTCTTCCAATCGCACGATGGAGATGATGTCTCGGAAGATTCACCTACGATTCAAATCCCTCTGTTGATTCTCGTTCGTCTCCATTGTGCTGCTCTCGCCGGCAAGCGATTCCTCCAACAACAAAGAAATTCACCGTCGAGCTCTCTCGAGGCAATCGTGTACATGTTCAATTCGGCATCGCAAATTCGAAAGGCCGAAGATGTCTATGTCAAATTGAGATACGACATCGTGTCTTCTCTCCAAACAATCCTAGAAGGTCTTCTTGACCTTCCTCGAAAAGAGGACCAAGAGCCCATACCCATAGAATTGCAACGTGAAGAAGCGGGATATCTGTGCAGTCACGTCATCGCCGTCCCGCCCACGCTCCGCGATTATTCGCAGGCCTTGCGTTCCGACAATGACGAGGACGAAAACGTCCTCCCGACGCTCCTCATTCCCCCCTCGCTCCAAGCCGTGATCGAAGACCGCAAACATCTGCTGCAAGAGACTCATTTCAAATTACTAAACCCGAGGACAAGATTTCGAGGAAACGATCCAACCTTGAAACAGGGTGGCGATCCCAGGAAGAATCTCGAATTACGAATGAGACGACGTCATGTGCAAGGGACGAATTGCATTGGTGCTCCCGTGCAAAAGGGAGGTGATTGCAAACGCAGGAAAAAGAGTGCGTCAGAGGCGAGTGTCCACCACGAAGAAGGGAATAACAAGAAAGTGGAAGGCTTGGTCAATGATTCACAGGGGAAAGAAAGGGGCGGTATTGATTTTAATGAAGCCGATTGGAATGCAGTCATTGGATGGCTGGATAGAGAGACGGTGAATGAGTGGTTGAAACGGGAGGAGGACGGTGATTGTGTTGATTCTGTGGAATGGTTACAGTCGGTCCATAATAGGTACACATCGTCGGCAAGTGCATCGCTTTCTTTGTCCAAGAAAAGTGATACCCAGCGTTGTGATTCCTCGAGCCCCAACCGCCAGCTCTGTTGTTCCATCGGTGCCACTACATGGAGAAAACCGTTTTGCATCCACGGATATTACACTAAGACGCGCCGAGACGTGTCTCAAACGCCATTTTACGTATCTCCCTCTAGCAACGCGGATCAAGCACTCCAAGATTCCCCATCGATTGACGATACTGAGGCTGAACTTGTACACAAGATCAAGGGCGAAAACGCACACAAGCATGATTCCGACAGCACACAATCCAAAGGCATGGTTCGAAAAGGAATTTCCTCCGTCGAAGAAGAAATTTGTCCTCACGTAGCCAACTTTGCATGCAGAGGCATTTCCATCCAAAACAACGATGACTCGTCCTCTCTTGTGTATGGAATGTGTAAATTTCATGCATCGGGAAGAGAAGACATGGACGTGCGAATGCTATTGTCCGATCGTTTCGTCGTCGAACACAGCGCCAAATCAGATATCGTGATTACGGGAAGGCCCTTTGTCTGTCAGATTTACGATGCGCATCGATTTCCTACGCAGAGTCACTTGATACTGGCTGAACATGCAATCAACGGCACACATGAGGACGCGACAGAAAGCAGTGCCACCCCATCCTGCGATGGAATTCAATGGAGTCCAGAAGGGTGGCCGCAGATCACGGTCGGAGCCCATCGTTTCTATGGTCGCAGTGTCCATGGCGTGGGTGTATCTTCTCTGAAACTCGTTTCAGCCAAAGTTTTTTCCAATCTCCAGTCCGAGACGGAGAACAAGATCAAACATTACGGTTGCATCTGTTGGTCTGAGTTGCCGATTGAGTCGCAGGATGAGCTGCTGCGAAAGCTTGGATGTTCACCGTGGGAAGACGACGGATCCACAAAATCCAAGTACCCCCTGGAGATCAGCCAAAGCACACCACTTCGCGTGTTGCACCGAAGATCTTCTGAAGTTCGAAAGCGATTCATTCACACCTTATCGGCATGTCGCATTGATCGTCATTGGTTCCGCCTACGAATGTCTACCAGTGGCGGTACGTACGTGAAAGAATTTGTTCATGGAGATTGCGGACGGACGTCTCCCAGCATTGGGTCCTTGTTGGGCGGAAAGACGGATATCACGGAATTGGACTGTGAGGGCATTTCTTTGTATGTGAAGGGAAGCAGTAGTGTTGTTGGGATGTAAGTTGTTTCCAAAGCGCGAGAAAGGACATGTAACCTGACAGCCTGGGCTACGAGATTGTTCCTTTTGAAGTAGGCTAACAACTATAAGGCTATTCTCCAGCCACTAATCTCAAGTAGAGCAGGAAGATGGTGAACCTGGAAGAATGATATGTTATGTAAGTTGTTTGATGTTTTCGACTGCCACTAGGGCGAAAACTGAAGCAACCTGGTAGTATGAGTTGTGAGGTTGTTCTTTGACTACAGGGGCTCTCTCAAACCACTGGGCTATAGTGATGTGTGAAAAGTGCCCTGCCAGAAACATGGTGAAATGGAACAAGAAAATGCATTGCGATAATGCAATTTGCCTGAAGTATCGGATTTTTTGTCTAATTTTCTTGTCATTCCTCTCCTATCTCATTATCATACAGCGAGTAGAGCCAGCACTTTTTAACAATCCTAACCTGAATTAATTTTAGGCTACTCAGACACTTAGTTAATGGTGTTTGCCAAATTTAATGGACAAGGAAAGTGAACAGGATATGATTGGTGTGAAATAAAATTGAACAAGGCCTTATTATTTTGAATGAAGATAAATGAGACTTGATTGGACGGATTGGGTTTATATGAAAGTAAGAGGATCTATCAGGATCAAATGGAGATGTTGAGAAACTATCAAAATAAGCCACTGAAGTGATGGAGGAAGTGGGTGAAAGTAGGAAGGGTCTGCTTTCCATTTTCTCCCTTGAATAGCTTTGAGCAAACAAGGACTGCACCACGTCTGACTTGACTCAACCCAAAGCTCCACCCCATGCATGACCTTGTAAGCCACACCAAGATTGAGTGCATACTCGTAGAGTAGAAAGGAAGGAAAGGTTTGGTGGTGGCAAATTGGTGACAAGACCTGCTCCATAAGTTTTTCAAGGAACTTTTTCTAGGGTCCAATCTAGGAGAAGTGCTACAGAACATATCCTCCACAAAGTCAAGTCCCAAAGAGCTGAAGTTGGTGAAATGCAAGCATGACATAGGAGGAAAGAATTCCCTAATTCTCTATATTGCCCAGCAGGAACTTGCGCAGGATGCCCTCAAGAAAACCAAAATGACCACCCACTTCAAGTTGACTCTCACAAATTCTGGGAACGTACTCAAGATGGAAGTATGGATGTCAGGGGTTCCCAAGCAGTGAATTGTTTACTGCATGTACGCACAGCAGTTCACATATTTAAGTAGATGGGGTTCGATATGAACTTTGTCGGTGCTGCAATGGTAGACAGCAATGCTTGATCTAGATCTTGTCAAGATGGAGTATGTGCAGTTGCAAAACTCTGAGCGGAAAAAGGTTAAAGAACAAATGGAGAAGGGTGCAAAACCAAATCCGATCTATAAGCTGCCAAGGCAGCATGCGACAAGGCAGCCAAGAATGTTGAAGAAGCAAAGCTTGCCATCACAACAAAAAGAGCAAAGCCTTTTGAACTCTATGGAAATCTACTTTCAGATGAGATCTGGCAGCCATGGGAGAAGGCCATGAAGGCCCGGGTGAGTTGTGCTCCTTTGGAAGGCATTTAGGGGTCATGCATATGAAGACTCCCACCAAGACCTGGGACTCCTCCTGTAAATGCTTCTTGTTTCACCGTCAACAAGTGTATTGATTTGATGTGGGGGAAGCTATCAAGTATTACATAACAAATATATTGAAGAAGCCCAACCAGGTCTTGATGCATAATGTTTTGTCCAAGTAGAACAGCTCAACAGCTATCTTGGGACACTTTCGTACTTGTATTACAGCCCAAATGCAAATCAATCCGTGAAGAAGGCATTGCCCTTGGATTACAATCACCTCACAACTCACTGTTGGATATGTGTCCAGCCAAGTGGCCGACCTAGTATGACTTGACAGAGAATACCATTCCTGTCAGTGCTAGGCTCTACTAGTAGCACTTGAAAACATTGAGAACAATGCAGAACTCGACACTAATGCACAGAACCCTGTCAAGACAAAAGGGGCTGAAGGGAAATGCAAGGTTTAGTCAACCAAATTCTATACCCCTAAGAAGGCCATGAAAGTGAGCTGGACTGACAAGCACAGTATTCTATGCAAAAAGCATGGGGCAATACAGGAGCCACAACATGCAGAACTTTTGTCATTTTGACAAGGATGGTACTCCAATCAAAATGCATGGGGACACAAGAAAGCCACAGTTCAATGAAAGAAGATGTGAAGGTGCAAAATTTGCTCAGATCTTTCACACTGAGTTGAAGAAAGCACTTCACAGGCACTTGCACAAACCTAGAAACATTATGCAAATGACTCAGTGACAATGACTCCAATTACAGTTCTTGAAGGGACGGGGCAGATAGCACTTAAGGTTTACATACTCATAAGAAAGTTAGACTGAGTGACTTGTTAGAAAAACACACTTACCTCAATTTGAGTAAAGCAATTACATATCAAAAATGAACTAAATGATAAAGTTGATCCCAATATAATGAATAGAAATAATTTAAAAATGTCTTATACTAAGATGAAAAGTCTAAATTAATTTATTCCAATCATTCAAAGACAACATAGTTAAATATCAAAAAATATAGAAAAAATTGCTCCAACAAAGAAGATATAACTGAGAACACTAAAAGTGGCAACAATAACAATTTAATTTCAAAAACCTCAAAAATAACAAAAAAGAAAACGTTGAAAAAACACCAAGGACTATCTTGGCGTTACAGCACTGAAAGTCATCTTGGAACAAGTGACTGAGAGTCAATCATCCAGAGTGTACAAAATACCTCTGAGGAGTCACTCCAGTAACAAAATAAAAGTCCTACTGGACTCAGGGTTTGACGGAGACTTTTCTTCCTACAAAAAGGAGAGTACAAACCCTCTGCATACTTGACTATACAGGTGGCAAAGTCTTGGCATACCCCAAATGGGAGCTTCCAGACAAATAGAAGGGCCAACATTAGGGTAAAATTCTTTGATTACTCAACAAGCAAGGAGTATTTCATACAACCTGATGTCATGGATTACAAGAACCCAATGGGCAGACCAAGGTTTGATCTCATTCATGGTAGTAACACCATGAAAGAGTTAGGAATGGTCTTAGACTTTTGGACAAAAGAAATAACATTAGATGAAGTCTTACTGCCAATCAGAGACACCAACAAACTAAACACAAAAGCTCAAATTGAGGAGTCTTGGGCCATAAACAAAAGCATCTATTAAGATATGGCCAAAGAACTTCAGAGCACACTAGATGCCACTAAACGCCTCACACATTTTAGATGCCAAATATGAAAAGACAGATCTCAGAGAAACAGTCAAGGATTGCAATCAGCTAAGTTCCCCAGATCAATCATCCTTGCTGGAGCTCCTGCAAGAATTTCAGAAGCTATTTTATTGAACACTAGGCAACTGGGATTGTGAGCCAATCTCCATAATTAAAGGAAGTAGCAAAACATTCCATGGTTGGCCTTTTCTGATTCCCAAGAACTACTTTGAGACCATAAAAAAGGAAATCCAAAGACTGTGTGACTTGAGGATACTGTAATGGCAGGCAGATTCCAAATGGGCCTCATCCACATTCATAGTACCAAAAAAGGAAAAGACCGTATGGGTTGTCATCAATTTTAGGGAGGTCAATAAATGGCTTGTTAGAAAACCATTACCAATACCCAAAATCAGCACCGTTCTACAAGAACTAGAAGGATTTACACATGCCACAGCCCTTGATCTCAACATGGGCTACTACACCATTAGACTGGATCCAGATGTGTCCAAAATGTGCACCATTATCTTGCCATGGGGTAAGTATGCTTACTTTTGGCTACCAATGAGTGTTGCATGTTCTCCTGACATCTCCTAGGCTAAGATGTCTGAGGTAATGGCAACCCTTGATTTTGTGAGAACCTATGGATGATCTACTATGCATCTCCAAGGGTAGCCTGGATGACCACCTTGCCAAGTTGCAAAAGGTCTTCATCAGGTTGCAGAAAGTGGGCTTAAAGATCAATGCACTCAAATCTTGCTTTTATGTCATGGAAACAGAATACAAAAGATATAAACTATCCAGAGATGGCATCAGACCAAAACCAAAAAAGGTGCATTAGCACGGCCACAGAATGTTAAACAACTCTGTAGATTTCTGGGCATGGCCCGGTACTACCGAGACATCTCGGTGAGCTGTAGTGAAATGCTGACTCCACTATCAAATTTAGTTGGTGAGTATAGGCACACCAAAGTCACAAAGGCTAATAGAACAAATAAGCAGCCATGACAATGAGGTGCTGTCCATGAACAAGCATTTGACAATGTAAATGCAAATATCCCTCATGATGTTACCTTGGCATACCCTGATTACAGTCAAGGCTTTGAGATTTATACAGAAAGTTCCAAATTCAAATTAGGGGCCTTCATAACTCAAAACAACAGGCCAATGCCATTTTTAAGCAGGAAATTAAGCCATGAACAACATAAATCTGGTGTGACCAAACAAGAACTACTGGCCATAGTGGAAAGATTAAAAGTATTCAAAGGTATGTTTTAGGGACAATAAATCATGGTCTACAAAGACCACAAAAATCTAATGCAGGATGCTCTAGGTCTGATCTCTGATCCAGTATACCACGGGAGATTACTCTTAGAAAAATATGGCTCCACCATCATGTACATTAAATGCATCCCCAACATTGTCCTGGATGTCATGTCATGACTGGACTATGGACCCATCAATATGACAAGTCAACCTGGATGACTTTGCCCAATGCTGGTGTCACCACAATGCAGCACAGGACACTAGTGAATCCATGTAAATACACAAGAATCCATGAACCTTGTGTTTGCCAATCGAAATGAAGAGGACTCCATCTATCCACTCACGATCAGAGAGATGGCAGATGCCCAACAAAAATGACAAAGACCTCAAAAAATGCTGAAAAGGAATGCTTTTCCACCCAGCTGGTCAAAAACACAATGGTCTCTGTAAAGATGGCAAAATGGCCATGCCAAAAAGTCTACAACACTGTGTGGTAGCTTGGTTTCACCACTACCTGCAACACCCTGGGACCAAGCTTCTTGAAGAAACTCTTTATATATTGATGTATTGGAAAGGTCTAAGATGACAGTCCAAACACCTGTCAAAAAGTGTCACAGTTGCCAGTGAACAAATAGAGAAAACTCAAATACCGGAAGCTGCCTGCAAAGCTTGCAATCACCAACCCATGGTAGGCATTATGTGTGGACCTCATAGGACCATACAACCTCAAAGGCAATAACAAGACAAAAATCAACTTTATGTGCATCACAATGATTGATCCAGCAATGAGCTGGTTTGAGATTGTTGAGTTGCCAATATCACAGCAAACCATGCTTGAAATTCCCATGGGTACAAAGGGGCAGAGGAGTAATGGCACACATATCCAATCAAGACAACCCTATTTTGACAAGATGTCAGTAACATTAGGTAACATAATAAATAGGACCTGGTGTAGTCATTACCCACTTAGCCAATATGTTATCTATGACAACGGAAGTGAGTTCAAACTTCACTCTGCTACTATCTGTGACTCATATGGTCTGAAGTGTAAGCCAATCAGTGTCAGGAACCCACAAGCAAATGCAATACTTGAGCAAGTATATTAAACAATCATGGCGATGCTCCACACAGCTGAGCTAGACATGGTGGACACAGTCAGTGAGAGTGACATAGCTAACTTACTCACAAATGTGGTGTGAGCAGTTTGCTCTACCTATCATGCAGCACTAAAACCCTCAGCAGGTGCTGCAATCTTTGGAAAGAACATGTTGTTTGATGTCCCATTTCTTGCAAACTAGACAATAATAGGGGAATACAGACAAAAATAAATGGACAAAAACACTGACCGGGAAAACTCTGCCCATGTTACCTGGGATTATCAACCTGGTGACAAAGTACTGCAGCAAAAAGATGGTATCCTCCACAAAACTGGAAGGCATTATGAAAGTGATCCTTGGATGATCACATCAATTCATACAAATGGCACAATAAGACTCAACACAGGACAAAATCTGAATGATTAAACATTAGGATTAGGAGGGTTACACCTTACTTCAAATAAATAAAGGATATTTGGTTAATTACATCCCATCTCTCCATACAAGACTTATGCTTTGTCATATGCACACCTTTTTTTCCTACCCCAGATTATTTTTTCCTCAGTGAGGTTTTTATTTATCATTTGCATTGACCCCTTATTGCTCCATTCGTGGAGGAGAGTGACATGAGCCAAGGATGTTCTCTAGGGATATTGCCCTTAATGTGCCCATAATATGGACAAAAGACATGTCCTCTTCATTTTATGTAACATGAAGGGAGTACACAATCACCAATTATTTGTTTCTGAGAAAACAATATAGAAAAATACATGCTTTGTCAGTATGTCTTTCAGAAACTTTATCCAAAGAGATAAACCTTCTTGTAAAACCTCCCAGTGAAATAAAATTTCACTCACAATTGAACTAATTGCAAGAAAGATCAAGTCTTGCAACTGTACCAGTCTGCTTCCAACATTCATGAGAGTTGGACACAACAGCAGCAAATTTCAATAAAAATCAATTATCATGTAAATTACATGATAAAAACACGAGGAATTGCATTCTGCAGTCCTCAGTTGTAATCATTTAGATAGCTTATAAGTTTCACTTCCATTCATCAGGAAACCATCCTTTTTACTCCACTTATCTACAACTATTCCATTCCTAAGATTCAGCTTAGGTCAATGATGAAAATGAAAACTTGTTGATACTAAATGACACTCAACAATTAGGTAATACATTGTTGCTTCCAGAAGTAGAAAAACAACACCGATGAGTTCACACAAAAAGGAACAGGATGCTTTTGTTGCGTTTATATTAGATGTAAATATTTTCTTTTACATACTTCCCCACTATCAACTTGTAGTGAAAGCAAGTGATTATTTTGTTGCTACAATGAGCAATCAAAGTCATAATCGTCATGCCTTAACAAAAAGTTCCCAAGCAATGAACTGACCTTCAGTATTGATCTCAAGTAGAAGGTAGAAGTACCTTCATGTTCATTCTGTTTGTGGACAAATGCAAGATTCAAAATGGTTGCATCTGAATCACTGATTTTTTTAGTTTTCATATTTCATGTGTTTAAGCATGAACAGTAAAAAGTCTTATTCATTCTGACTGAATAGACACATGAAGAGAGTCATCAGACGCAGGAGAGACCCCATTGGATTTAATGGGTAACTAGGGTCTTATTGTGTTACTAGATACTTACCAAGTATTCATGGCATTATGGGTAATTTTCTGGGCCATGAACTTTTTGAACTAAGTGTAGAAACCTTAATACAGATTGATTTCTGAACAAGCATCACTGAGAATGGTTGTTTTTTGATATGAGAAGCCTCCCATCCTTGTCCCACACATGGTTATACACATTTGTTTGGTTCTCTAAAAGAAATAAACAGTCAGACTGGCTTCTTTTCTACACTGATGTATGCATTTTCTGACTAGAAAAACCAATTACAATTGTTTAATGCAACAATTTGTTTTCAATCCTGGAAAGTGCTCAAGGCACACTTTCCAGTAGAGCTGAGTTGCTTTCAGAATTGAAACAATCTAATCATGCTACATATTTATTAACTTTTGACAAACACCATACCATGTTGAGTCTGACAGACATCTCTTGAACTGATGGTACCTTGCTCCTGATAAGGATAGGTGGTGGTCAATTTTATGATGGGAATTAAGGCAAGTAATTTAATGATCACCATGCTTGGATAGACAACATACCAGCAAAACACATTTTCACTCAATACAACAATGTTTTACTGATAGAAAGAACCTTTATTGGCATCTCAAGTTTTTACTTTGCCAGTATAGGAATGCTATTGGTCTTGGTAGCTTCATTAATAAATGTAACCCCCTAGCAACACACATGTGTAGATAAAGTCAGCACAGCATTTTCATTTGACAACTGCCATCTAGTACCTTACACAAGCTTCTTAATAACCTTGCCTTTGGGAAAATACCAAAAATGCTTGTCCAGGTGTTCATGCTAAATTACTATACCTTAACAACACTCATGGAGCCCTGGCATGAATTGCTTGGATGAAAACTCTGTCCATATTTGACTAACAAAAACATTTGACTGGGCAACAGTAATATTTTATTACCCAGAGATTAGAAATGGTATTTATTAGTTAAAGAAACAATGGAACGGATGAGCCTCATTTCTATCCCCATTCCACTCATCAATCATAGAAAAAACATCAGATAGACCTTGATGTCCTCAGCATGGACCAAGGAATGTGATACTGGGTCATTACACTCACATGACCACTTTTATTTCACATACATCTGCTCTTGAGTCCTTGTCAAACACTAGCTCTGGCTGACATAAATACATCAAGGCTTTTGATTGATAAATCAGCCAAAAAACTATTACAACCTACAATGACTATGCCACATATGTATATCTTCTTGATGACCGAAACAATGAGTATACAGCTTCCCAATGGGATTCTGTTGGATTTTTGCCACATGCCACCCTGCACTACCCTCCATATGTTCAAATCTCTGACTTTTCAGTCAAGTTTTATTCTGAATGACATATTGCCTCATTATTGTCTATACAACATTTTTACTCCAAATGACCGATGGAGAACTTTTCTACAACAACAGCATGACTCTTGTCAAAGGTGCTGCTTGATGTTGCTATATGATCTGCTGTGACTACAGGGTAAATAGATCTCTTCTCATGAATATTTTTCATTGCTTCTTTGCAACATGGCATAGATTGCAGAGGAAAAGAAGAAAACATAGCACCCTGTCAATCAGGATGGCAGAGAACACCTCTTTCACCAAGAAGTACAGAAGTCAATTGGATGACAAGGTCAAAAGACATCATCTAGTTGTAAATCTCCATGACTCAATGCATGAGACATGTGTTGATAACCACCAAAAAGACATCTTGTTCTAACCAAAAACATGGTTGCCAAAAATGATTGCAACTGCAATGGAGGCATTTGTGTGCAAAGCAAATTACCCCTAAAAAGCAATGAATACCCCAGGCCACCACGATGCATGCCACAAACCAACCACAACCATGATGTTTCTTCTTTGGTTCTGCTATTTTACTTCTCATACTACTAGGCCAACTAGTAGGCACCTGCACACATGTGTGAACATCATTTAACTAATGATACACATGCAGTCCTGTGCAAGTAATTGTGACAGCATGATATAATGACCCACACCATATATTAGCTGCAGATTTGAAAAATACAAGCACATACACGCCACTGTGATTAATAGATTGGTAGGTCACATCAAGCCTGCTTAGGAAGTTACTTCAGGATGACAAATGTTCTGTGCACAATAAGTTCTGAAGAATACTGGCATCCAACAAAAATTGGGAGGAGGAATGGATGGTCATTCAAAACTATTGGTTGTGACAACAAGAATGGTATTCTTATAATTGTATCAGATTATAATAGATACAAACACAGAAAGTCAGTAGTATTGTTAAAATATTTCCACCTACCCCAGTGAAGACAATTCAGGACATTGTCCCCAAGGTCTTTTTGAGTTTTTACCCTGTCTTGCTTTTCTCTTCCACCTTGTCATTTTGAGGGAAAAAAGGCAGATTTCTTAGACCATTCTCAAATCATTCTATTCATGGCAGGGAGAGTCTCACCATGGAGAGGAAATGTGCCCTACCCATGCACACAGCCATTTTGGTATACTGGACAAAGTACACCTAGACTTATCCAAATGGGCCAATAACCTGTTCATCTAGGCACTGACTTGCAACCATAGATTCTGCCCACATAGGGATCAGTAGCATGAGTACTACCATAAAGAGCAGTGCGATAGACACACCACATGTCCTGAGATACTGTAAAGTGTGTCTATCACTCAGCTCTCTTTCAAATTTAAAGCATGTGAAATGAAGACATGTATACAAAAAAATAATGATAAATACTACCAAATTTCTATCATTTTTTATGCCCCCCTGTTGTGCACACCAATTCATTGTGGTAGAAGGAGGCTTTCTACCATCCAGTCCACTCACCACGGCCCTTATGTCAACCCAACCATGACAAGCCTTTGGCTTCTGGTTTGGCGGCATTTGGTTTGGCGGCTTTGGGTTTGGCGGCTTCTGGTTTGGCAACTACAGTTTGGCGACTTCCGGTTTGGTGAATTCCAGATCAGTGGGTTTTCAGTTTATGCCGATTGATGGTTTCAGGTTTGGTGGTGGCTGGCTCCATGGTTTTGCCGCAGCTGGCTGTGTGGCATCAGGTTTTGCCATGGTGGGTTTGGTGGCAGCAGGTTTTGAGGCATTGTGTTTGATGGCATCAAGTTTGG
>JALLPD010000839.1:0-14027 GCA_036940065.1 Cyclotella cf. meneghiniana
TGTTGCCCACATCCCAACAAAGAAGAACCTGGCTGACTTGTTCACAAAGGTCCTGTGTGGCTAGAGTTGGTGGTTTCTGGTGGGCCGGATGCTTTGAGAGTGTATGCCAGTAATTAGTGTCAAGAGGTACTTAGAGCAGTGTGCCGCTAATGACTGGCCCTTAACTGAGGTCCTCTGTGGCCCTGCAAGTTGGGTGAAGACTTCCTCATTTTGTTGCTTGAGTGTTTTAGCAAGCTTACCCACATACGTAATTGAAAGCTTGAGGAGACTAATAAAAATACCCTGCAATGGAGGAAGTTTATCAGCAAGGTAGAGAAGTAGATACCCAGCTGATATCAGACCTGCTGACACATTTCCGGGCACTTTTGTAGAGTATGTCAGTGTTTGGGTTTATGTGCAGGATATAGGTTCCTACGTTGCATCACTTAGATTGCGCATGATTGTTTATTGGTTGCAAAGACAAGTAGTTCATCATAATTCTAAAAATACCACCAGCACAATCAAAGTTGCACAGCGGGGCAACTAGCCATTACTGTTTTTAATTAACTAGTCTTTTGTTCACCATGTCCACCCTGCTCTGCCTCAGTGCAGCTTCCCCTAAAACAAATCACTCACACATTACACTGAATTACTTTTCTGTCTCTGTAAAGAATTGCAGTGACATAGTTTTGACTCACTCGAAACACAAGTAGGAGTGAGGAAATGCTTAAGGCTCCTGTCACAAGAGTCGCTAAGGCCAAAGCCAACTATTCAAATATCAGTGACTCAGAGGCTTTCATGAGCGCATCCTGTAACAGAACAATACAATTTGAGGTGATGAATGGTCTCTTTGCCACCAACCTGGGAATATCTAAAACTCACTGACAACAATCTTAATAGTATATTGAGAACACATGAATCAGCCTTCTAAAACAATCAGTATTTTTTAAAATAAGCAAATGAAATGCTGAATTCAATTCATTTGTCTTCATAATTTTTTAAGTTGTATTATATTTGCTCAAAACAACAATTAAGAAAAATTCAGCTACTGAGAGTTATTGCAATCCCAATATCAATATAATCACTGGTTGATTGTTTTTTTAAATCTTTCTTGTGTTTCATTTTTTCTTGTTCCACTCTGAAGGTGGAAATTTTTCATGCTCAACATTAAGAGTGCTGAGCTAAGAATTTTGTTGGCTCATTAGTCAAAGGTCTCATCAAAATGAAAAGGATGGAGAGACTGCGTGGTGGAAGCAAGTATTCAATGGTTAGAATAAGGCACAAATTTGCAGCAAATGGAGTGCAACAGGCAAAATAAAATTAGCAACACTCACCTCATTTCCAATTACTGAATCTGATACAGCACTTGGGAGACATGGGCAGATCAAAAAAGGTTTATGACAATATTACTAAAGTGATGCAGGAGGAGAGGGAAGACTTAAAAAAGTAGCTAGAAGAGATGGATGAACTCGAGGAGGAAGAAAACTCAACCTCTATTTCTACAATGTCTAATTTGGCATGCAAAAAATCACTACTAAAGCATGATGAGCAGTCAACCCATGACAGTGCAGAAATTAGCAGCAGCAAAGGCATCAAAGAGCTGATGGTGTAGAGAAATAAATTGGGAGTAAATTGGGAAATAATCCACATAAAAGTAAACTTACATGCATTAATTCCCCTCTGTCATGCTTGCGGTCATGATGGCCACCATGTAAAAATATTCACATGTTAGAAACAGTGCAATAATGTACAAAACAACATGAATCTTAACAAACCCAGCGGGTGGATCATTGCAGGGGGTGTGCTGGTACAGGTGATCATGGCAGGCCCTATGTTGCAAGGGTACTTTTCATGGATGAGGTGAAGCAGTGGCTGCCATGGAAAGTTAAACTAGTACCATAAAAATCGGAGCAATAGAACACTGTTGTTATAGACACACTTTACAAAATCTCACCAATTTTCAGGAAATTTTACTTTCCGAGCCTATAAACCCCTCTTTTTAACCTAAATGACAACAAATAGATTCTCCTTTCCTAGATCAATCTTACCATATGCTGGGCTCCCCATAGCTCCCATTGGTTCAAAAGTTATTGCTAATTGTCTTGTACTGCACCACACATCACCTTACTTTTTTGACGGGCTTACTTATTTACTGAGTATATTTTCATGTCAATCATCTAACAGACCACTGGAGTGGCTTGTTCAAGGTGTTGGCACCATTGTAACAAGCTATGGGTGCACATATGGTAAGTGCTGCTTCAGTTGCGGCAATACACTGCTGGTGGCGAGGACATTGCATGGCTCTGGCATATTTTTGTGTCTGCCAGGATCAGCATTGGATGAACTCACCACTTGTTAGTTCTTGGTGCCAGGAGAAAACATTTAATTTTTTACAATGTAAAGTACCGTATAAATCAGTGGATAAGGAAGTTATTTGTTTTAAAAAATCTCACCAATTTTCTGGACATTTTGTGTTTTCATGCCATTAAACCTGTTGTCTCCACATAAGTTCCATATAAATAGATTCTCCATTCCGGGACCAACACACCCATGTGCTGGGCTCACAGCAACTTGTTGTGATTCAAATTTATGGCTGATTCTTGCGTTACTCACCACATATCACCATACATCACCTTGTCTTTTTTATTGGGACGAGAGAGTACAAAGCCTCCTAGCTATGAAATAATTTGGCAAGAACAAGAGTGGGCATAGTAAAAAGGATAGTAATTTGGTACTATCTATGGTCTGTGTTTTGTATCATTTATTATTTTACTTGTTTAATTTGTCGCCAAAACTCAGTCAGATCATCACATATCACCAAAATTGGGACATTTTGCGTGACTATATCACCAATTTATATTATGGTAAATTAGTTTTACATTAAATAAAAGAAACTGATTAACTAGTTTTTAATTAAAATGTAATTATGTTAACCAGTTCTTAGGTTTGGTGGATTGTCGTGTCTGCCAGAGATGGCACCAGATGAACTAGTGGCTTTCCTGACAGCCGCTGCCATGCATCTCAAGCATTGCAGACTGGTGCCAAAGCAACTATTTACTAGTGGCTGCATCAGGAAATGCTACTCAAGGAATGAGTGCTGCCTCCCTTGCAAATCCTTGACCCTCTTCAATTGGATTTAAATGCAGCAATCACAGTTAAGGGACAGGAGGTCTACAAATGGATAGTATGATGAAAAGATGGTTGCTGAGTGGGCGGGAGGGTACAAAGCCTTGTACTACCAAAATCTTAGTTCGAAATGTTGGCATCATGTCACATTGCCAAGACCCCCCAAATGACATGTCGTCCTGACACATGTCAGCATGTCAGCAAAATGTCGGGAATGTCGGCTCGACATTGAGAAAAAATGTCATCCCAACCTCCCAAACAACATGTCGACAAGACATCATCCAAGATGTTGCCAACATGTCAGCTGATTCTTTTGGACATAATGAAAAAACAGCAAAGCTTTGCAGAAAATCGTGCAGTAACGGTATGATTTGGTGCGAGGCAGTTGCAAAAATGGTATCGTATGCATTAATTCACATATACATAGAATTTTTTTCTTGAAAAATGACTGTTACCTTCATTGGAATAATGGTCACATGAGTCATCGATGTGGCTGGGCAGTCATGTGGTGAAAGTTCAGCCAACACATGACCCAGCCATGAGTCCAGTCACGACACTGGCGACATTTGGCATTGGCCAATTTTTAGCCGACAATGTCATCGTCATGGCAACATGTGCTGACATGTTGCCGACATTTCCAACTAAGACCAAACTAAATTGTTGCAAACAACAGAGAGCATAACAAAATAATAGAAGTACAGTACTATCTATCATTATTTTTTAATGGATGGTTTCGTTTCACTAGCTTTGAAAATCCAAAAACACATTACGATAGACACACTTTACAGGATCTCAGGAGATTTTGTGTTTAATTGCTCCAATTTCTATGGTAGTAGTATGAATTCCTATACATTTTTATCATATTTGTACACAATTTAGCCCCCTCAACAAATGGCACTTATTTTTTAACAAGGCCATGTAAAATTTAAATTTTAAATAGGACTTCAATACATACCTTATTATGGATGGACAGCAAACTGGCCACAATCCCAAATTTGTTCAGACATTTTGAATAATAAAGGCCATCCTTGGAAGTATTGCCTTGAGATGTCTTACAGAACCAAATTTTGGCAGGTTGGTGATGCATCCAAGCAAATGGATGGTGAAAGCCATTGTTGGAAGGTTGGCCTTGGGTTGTCATATGCAACAGCATTGTGGCAGGTTGGTGATGTGTCAGAACAAAACAGAATAGTTAAGCAGGAGTGGTATCAAGAAAAAGCAAACCTCACCATGTACCAGAAGTGGTAACATGAAAAAGCAAACTGTTGCCTAGACCTCAGATTAGTTTGGGATATTCATGATGAATGCCATTATTGGATGATTTGCCTTGGGGTGTCTTATATAACAACATCGTGGCAGGTTGGTGATATGATGAGGCAAAATGGTAGTTAAGCAGGAGTGGTATTGTGAGAAAGCAAACCTCACCACATGTGGTATCATGAAAACACAAGATTGGCAACTAGACCTAAATTTCTTGGGGATATTTATGGTGAAGACCATTGTCAGAAGGCTCGCCCTGGAGTGTCTTATGCAACAACATTAAAACAGGTTGGTGATGTATCTGAGCATAACAGAATAGTTAGGCAGGAGTGGTATTGTGAGAAAGCAAAACTCACCAGAAGTGGTAGAAAAAGCAAAACTCTTGCCTTTGTTTCAAATTTGTTGCAGATATTAATTACGAAGCCCATCATTAGGTCTTTTGCATTAGGGTGTCTTATGCAAACAACATTGTGGCAGGTTGGTGAGGTATTGGAGCAACATGGAATAGTTAAGCAAGAGTGGTATTGTGAGCAAGCAAAACATACCTGAGGTGTTTTTGCAAAAAATTTGTTGCATAGATCCCACATTTGTTGGTGACTTTAATGATGAAGTCCTTCATCAGAAAGTTTGTCCTTTGTGTGTCTTTTGCAATGACATTGTAGCAGGCTGGTGATGTATTGAAGGAGAACAGAATAGTTAAGAAGGAGAGGTATTGTGAAACAGCAAAATTCACCAGAAGTGGTATCATGAAAAAGCAAAACGGTTGCCTGGACCCCAAATTTGATGGTTATATTAATGATGAAGGCCATTGTTGCAATATTTGCCTTGGGGTGTCTTATGCAAAAACATTGTGCAGATTGGTGATGTGTTGAAGCAAAACAGAATAATTTATCAGAGGTGATATTATGAGAAAGCAAACCTCATCAGAGGAGCTATCATGAAAGAGCAAAACTGTTGCCTGGACCCCAAATTTGTTGAGTGTATTAATGATGAAGGCCATCCTTGGAAGGTTTTTCTTGGAGTGTCTTATGCAAATTATTGTGGTAGGTTGGTGATGTGTTTGAGCAAAATGGAATAATGAAGCAGGAGTGGTATTGTGAGAAAGCAAAACTCACCAGAAGTGGCATCATGAAAAAGCAAAATGTCCTCTAGAACCTAAATATCCTGGGTATATTTCTGATGAAGGCCATTGTTGTGAGATTTGCCTTGGGTGTCTTTTGCCACAACATTGTCACAGGTTAGTGATGTGTTGGAGCAAAATAAAATAGTTAAGCAGGAGTGTCATTGTGTGAAAGCAGTACTCACCAGAAGTGGTATTGTGAAAAAGCAAAACTGTTTCCTAGACCGCAAAAGTGTTGGGGCTAATAATGATGAAGGCCATTGTAGGAAGGTTTGCGTTGGTTTTTTTTATGCTTTATGGAACAACATTGTGTCAAGTTGGTGATATGTCAGAGCAACATAAAGCAAACTCACCATAAGTTGTATAATGAAAAAGCAAAACTGTTGTATAGATTCCAAATTTGTTGGTTTTATTAATGATGAATGCCATAGTTTGAAGGTTTGCCTTGGGATGTCTTATGCTACAACATTGTGGCAGGTTGGTGATGTGTCATAGAAAAAACAGAATAGTAATGAAGGAGTGCTATTGTGAGAAAGCAAACCTCACCATAAGTGGCATCATAAAAAATCAAGACTGTCACCTACACTTCGAATTTTTTTGAGTATATTAATGATGAAGGCACTGGTTAGACGGTTTGCATTGGGGTGTCTTATGCAACAAGATTGTAGCAGATTGGTGGTGTGTTTGAGCAAAATGGAACAGTTCAGCAGGGGTGATACTTTGAGGAATCAGAACTCACTTTGAAGTGGTATCATGAAAAAGCAAAACTGTTGCCCGGACTGTGAATTTCTAAGGGATATTAATGATGAATGCCATCATCAGAAGGTTTGCCTTGGGGTGTCTTATGCAACAACATTGTGGCAGGTTGGTGATGTATGGAGTAAATAAAATAGTTAATCAGGAGGGGTATCATGGGAAAGCAAAACTCACCAAAAGTGGTATTGTGAACAAGCAAACCTGTTTCCTAGACACCAAATTTATGCTGTCTATTAATGATGAAGGCCATCCTTCGAAGGTTTTCCTTGGTTTTTTTATGCTTCATGCAACAGCATTGTTGCAGAATGATGATTGGCCAGAGCAACATGGAATAGTAAAGCAGGTGTGGTAATGTAAGAAAGCCAAACCCACCAGAAGTGTTATCATGAAAAAGTGAAACTGTTGCCTCGACACATAATTTGTTGGTGATATTAATGATGAATTATTGGAAGGTTTGCCTTGGGGTGTCTTATGCAACAAAATTGTGACATGTAGGTGATGTGTTGGATAAAAATAGAATAATGAAGCAAGAGTGGTATCATGAGAAAGCAATCCTCACCAAAAGTGGTATAACGAAAAAGCAAAAACGTTGCCTAGACCCCAAATTTTTGAGTATATTAATGATGAGGGCACTCATCGGAAGGTTTCCATTGGGGCGACTTTTGGAACAAAATTGTAGCAGGTTCGTGATGTTTTTGAGCAAAATAGAATAGTTAAACCAGGAGCGGTATTTTGAGAAAGCAAAACTCATCAGAAGTGGTATCATTCTAAAGCAGAGCTGTTGCCTAGACCCCAAATTTCTTGGAGGTATATTAATGATGAAGGCCATCATTGAAAGGTTTGTTTTGGTGTGTCTTGTGAGACAACATTGTGGCAGGTTACTGATGTGTTGGAGCAAAAAATAGTTAAGCAAGAGTGGAATCATGTGAAAGCAAAACTCACCAGAAGTGGTAACATGAAAAAGCAAAACTTTTTCCTAGACCCCGGTTGTGGCTATTACTGATGAAGGCCATCATTAGAAGGTTTGCCTTGAAGTGTCTTTTGCTTTATGCAACACCATTGTGGCAGGTTGTTGATATGTTAAAGCAACACTGAATAGTTAAGCAGAAGGGGTATCTTGAGAAAGAAAAATTTACCAGAAGTGCTATTCTGAGAAAGCAAAACTGTTTCCTAGGCCCCAAATTTATTGGGGATATGTTTGATGATGGCCATCTTTGAACGGTTTTACTTGGGGTGTCTTATGCAACAACATTGTTGCATGTTGTTGATGTGTCAAGGCAACATACAATAGATAAGCAGGAGTGGTATTGTGAGAATGCAAAACTCACCAGAAGAGGTATCATGAAAAGTCAAACTGTTGCCTATGCCCAAACGTTTTTAGTATGTTAATGATGAAAACCATTGTTGGATGGTCTGACTTGGGATGTCTTATGCAACAACACTTTGGCAGGTTGGTGATATGTCAGAGAAAAATAGAGTAGTTTCAGAAAGTAAAACTCATCAGAAGTGGTATCATGAAAAAGGAAAACTGTCACCTAGACCTCAAATTAGTTGGGCATATTAATGATGAATGCCATCATTGGAAGTTTTGCCTTGGGGTGTCTCATGCAACAACATTGTGGAGGGTTGGTGATGTGTCAGTGCAAAATAGAATATTTAATCAGGAAAGGTATCATGAAAAAGCAAAACTGTTGCTTTGACTTCAAATTTGTTGCTTATATTAATGATGAAGACCATCATTTGAAGGTTTGCCTGTGGATGCCTTATACAACATTATTGAAGCAAGTTGAAGATGCTTTGTAGCAAAAACAGTATAGTTTAGCAGAAATGGTATTTTGAAAATGCAACACTGTTTTCCAGACTCCAAATTTTTTGAGTATATCATGATGAAGGCCATAAAAAGGGTTGCATTGGGGTGCTTTTTGCAATATTATTCCGGCATGTTCGTGAAGCAACAAATTGGTTTAGCAGGAAAGGGGTTGTAAAAAAGCAAAACTTTTGCCTTAAACTTAAATTTGTTGAGTATATTGATGATAAAGCATATCAATGGAATGTATGTCATGGGATGCTGGATGCATCAACAGCACGACATGTTGTTGATGCTCTGGAGCAAAAACTGAATGGTTCAACAGGCATGGTACCATAAAAAAGAATAACTGTTGCACCGGCCCCAATTTATTTAATATATTAATGATGAAGGTAATTGTTTGAAAGGTTGCCTTGGGATGCCTTTTGAAAGAATTTTGCTGCATATCAGTGATTCTTTGGAGAACAAACAGAATGGTTCAGCAGGACTGGTATCATAAAAAAGCAATACTGTTGCCTACACCCCAATTGTGTTGAGTATATAAATGATGAACATCATCTTTGGTGGGTTTTCCTTGGGATGCTTTATGCAACAGCATTGTGACATGTTGATGATGCTTTGGAGCAAAAACAGAATGTTTCAGCAGCAGACATATTGTGAAAATTCAAAACTGTTGCCCAAACTCCAAACTTGTTGAGGCTATTGATGATGAAGGCCATCTTTGGAAGGTTTGCCTTGGGGTGCCTTAGGCAATGTCATTGTGGCAGGTTATTGATGCTTAAGAGCAAAATTGAATAGTTAGGCAGGAGTGGTATTGTGAGAAAGCTGGTAATGTATCAGAGCAAAAAAGAATGTTTAAGCAGGAGTGGTATTTTAAAATACAAAACTCAGCAGAAGTGGTATCATGAATAACAAAAACTGTTGCTTAGAGCCCAAATCATTTGATATATTAATGATGAAGGCATCATTTGAAGGTTTGCCTTGGGGTGTCTTATGCAACAAAATTGTTGCAGGTTGGAGTTGCTTTTAAGCAAAAACAGAATGGTTCACTAGAAGTGTTATCATGAGAAAGCAAAACTGTTTTCAAGACCCCAAATTTGTAGAGTATATTAATTATGAAAGCCATCATTAGAAAGTTTGCCTTGGGGTGCCTTTCACACCAACATTGTGACATGTTGGTGATAAATTGGAGCAAAATGGAACAGTTCAGCAGGAGTGGTATCATGATAAAGCAAAGCTCAGCAGAAGTGGTATTGTGAATAAGCAAACTGTTGCCTGGACCCCAAATTGTTGAGTATATTATTGATGAATGGCATCCTTGGAAGGTTTGCCTTGGGAGGTCTTATGCAACAATATTGTTGAAGGCTGGTGATTTGTTGGAGCCAAACAGAATAGTTAAGAAAAAGTGGTATTGGAAGAAAGCAAAACTTGCCAGAAGTGGTATTGTGAAATATCAAAACAGTTGCCTTCACCCCAAAATTGTTGAGTATATTAATGATGAAGGCAGTCATCAAAATGTTTGCCTTGGGGTGTCTTACACAAAAACAATTTGTCATGTTTGTGATTTTTGGGGCAAAACAGAATTTTTCAAAAAGAATGGTATATGAAGGAGAAAAACAGTTGCCCTGGCCCCAAATTTGTTGAGTATATTAATGATGAAGGCTATTGTTCAAAGTGTGCCTTGAGGTGCCTAACACAACAATAATGTGGCAGGTTGGTGATGCATCAGAGCAAAACAGAATTGTAAAGCAGGTATGGTATTGTGAGAAAACAAACTCACCCAAAATGGTATCACGAAAAAGCAAAACTGTTGCCAGGACCCCAATTTTGATGAGTATATTAATAATCAAGGCAATCTTTTGAAGGTTTGCATTGAGGTGTTTAACTCAACAACATTGAGACATATTGGTGATGCTTTGAAGCAAAAACAGAATGGTTCAGCAGGAGTGGTATTGTGAAAATGCAAAACTGTTTGCTAGGCCCAACTTTGTTAAGTAATTTAGTTACAAAGACCATTGTTGGAAGTGTGCCTTGGGGTGTCTCATGCGACAACATTGTGGCAGGTTGGTGATGTATTGGATTAAAATGGAATTGTTAAGCAAGATTGTTATCATGAGAAAGCAAAGCAGCAGAAGTGTTATAATGAAAAAGCAAAACTGTTGCCTAGACCCAAATTTGTTGATTATAATGATGATGAAGTCCATCATTGTAAGGTTTGCCTTGGACTGTCTCACACAACATCATTGTAACATGTTGGTGATGCTTTGGAGCAAAACAAGAAAGGTTCAGCAGGAGTGGTATCATGAGAAAGCAAAACTTTTGCCTAGACCCCAATTTTTTTGAGTATTTTAATGTTGAAGGCCATTGTTGGAAGGTTGGCATTGGGGTGTCTTTGCAACAACATTGTGGTACGTTGATGATGTGTCTGAGCATATTGGATTAAATAGGAGGGGTTTCATGAGAAAGAAAAATTCATCAGAAATTGTATCCTGATAAACAAAAATGTTACCATGGCCTCAAATTTGTTGAATATTTTATTGATGAAGGCAATCACTGGAAGGTCTACCTTGGCATGCCATACAGAGCAAAGGTTTGGCTGGTTGGTTATACATCAGAGAGAAATAAAATTCATAAGCAGGAGTGGTATTCTGAGAAAGCAAAGCTCAACAGGATTGATATCATGAAAAAGCAAAACTGTTATCTTGATCCCAAATTTGTTGAGTATTTTTATGATGAAGGCCATCATTGGAAGGTATGCCTTTGGGTGCCTCATGCCAGACACTATGCAGGTTGCTGATTGTCAGAACCAAATGGAAGGTTAAGCAGGAGTGGTATCATGAGAAAGCAAAACTAAGCAGGAGTGGCATAGTGAATAAGCAAACTGTTGACTAGACCCCAAATTTGTTGAGTATTTTAATTATGAATGTCATCATTGGAGGGTTTGCCTTGGGGTGTCTTATGCAACAAGGTGTGGCAGGTTGGTGATGTGTCAGAGCAAATGGTATTGTTAAGTAGGAGTGGTATCATGAGAAAGCAAATCTCACCATAAGTTGAATTGTTAAAAAGCAAAACTGTTGCCTAGACCCCAAGTTTGTTGAGTATATTAATGATGAAGGCAATTAATTGTAAGGATATTCTCAGGGTACCTTAGGCAACAACATTGTGACAGGTTGGTGATGTGTCAGAGGTAAAATAGAATCATTAAGCAGGATTGTTCTCATGACAATTCATCTTAGCAGGAGTGGAACTGTAAAAAATTAAAATTGTAACTACGACCACAAATTTGTATAGTACAATAATGAAGAAGGTCATCATTGGATGGTAGTCCTTTGGGTGTCTTATGCAACCACATTTTGACAGGTTGGATATGCATCAGAGTGAAATGGAATGGTAAAGCAGGAGTGGGTATCTTGAGAAAGTAAAACTATGCTGGAGTGTTACTGTGAACATGCAAAACTGTTGCCTAGACCCCAAATTTCTCGGGGATATTAACAATGAAGGCCATCTTTGGAAGGTTTGCCTTGGGTTTTCTTATGTAATGACATTATGGCAGGTTGGTAATGAGTTGTAGCAAAATGTAATGATTAAGCAGGAGTGTTATTGTGAGAAAGTAAAACTCACCAGAAGTTCTATAGTGAAAAACCAAAACTGTTGCCTTGACTCCAAATGTGTTGCATATTTCAATGAAGAAGGCCATTGTTGGAAGGTTTACCTTTGTTTGCTTTACACAACAGCATTGTGGTAGGTTGGTGATTTGTTGGAGCAAAATGGAATAGTTAACTATGAGTGGTATTATGAGAAAGCAAAACTCACCAGAAGTGGTATTATGAAAAAGCAAACTGTCACCTAGACCCCAAATTTGTTGAGTGTATAAATGATGAAGGCCATCATTGGAAGGTTTGCCTTGGGGTCTCTTATGTTGTAACGATATTGTGACAGGTTGGGGATATGTAGTAGCAAAATGGGACAGTTTTTCAGGAGTTGTATAGTGAGAAAACAAAACTGTGACATAGACCCAAGTTTTTCTGAGTATATTAGTTATCAAGGCTATCATTGGAAGGCTTCTCTTGGGTTTGCTTAATGCAACAACATTGTGACGGGTTTGTGATGCATCAAAGCAAAAAAAATAATTTTTAAGAAGGATTGGTACTATGAAAAGTAAAATCTCAGCAGGAGTGGTTTAGTGAAAAAGCAAAACTATTGTCTAAACCCCAAATATGATGATTATAATAATGAAGAAGGCCATCATTTGAAGTCTGGTCTTGGGGAGTTTCATGCAACAATATTTTGGCAAGTTGGCAATGCCTGTGAGCAAAATGAAATGGTATGACATGAGGGGTATTGTGAGAATACAAAACTCACCAAAAGTTTTATTGTAGAAAAATTAAATTGTTGTCTAGGCCCCATTTTTGTTATGTTTTTTAATGATGTAGGTCGTCATTGGAAGGCTTGCATTGGGGTGCCTTATGCAACAACACTGTGGCAGGTTGGTGATGAGTTGGAGCAAAAGAGCATGATTAAGCAGGAGTGGTACCATGAGAAAGCAAAGCTCAGCAGGAGTGGTATCATGAAAAAGCAAAACTCTTGTCAAGACCCCAGATTTGTTGCGTATATTAATGATGAAGGCCATCATTGGAAGGTTTGCCTTGGGGTGTCTTATGCAACAATATTGTAGCAAGTTTGTGTTGTGTCAGAGCAAATCAGAATGACTATGCTGGAGGGTTATTGTGAGAAAGTAAAACTTACTAGAGGTGGTATAGCATAAAAGCAACTGTTGCCTAGACCCCAAATTTTTTAAGAATATTACTGATGAAGGCCATTGTTGGAAGGTTTACCTTGGGTTCAACTTACGCATCAACATTTTGGAAGGTTGGTGATTCATCAGATCAAAAACCGAATCATTTAGCAGGTGGGGTATCATGAGAAAGCAAATCTCAGCAGGACTGCAATCTGCTGGATATTACACTCAACTCTTAAGGTCAACTGGATTTGGCATGTAATGAGGTCTGCATGAGCACCACAATGTTTGTAAGATTGTGAAGAGTGTTACATGGTTTGGAAATGTATTTAACCTTGCTGTGTTTTGGGATCTCACATATTTTGAATGTGTTGATCTGCATCCACTTTATCAAGTCCTTAGACCTGTCAACACCCTACCTGTAACTATGGATCTTGTCAAGCATTATATCTTCAAGAAATTATTCACACCAAGTTCCACTTATACCATCTTAAGAAGCCAAGGGATCGTGCTGTCTATGATGTCTAGCATGAGGCTTGTGGCCATGGAAAGGGCAAGGATTTCTTGCTCCACAGCTCAAGACCAATAATGATGTTGTGATCTGAAAGGACAAAGATGAGGAGTCATTGGATGACTGGAGTGAAGGGAGAAATGTCAGGCTTCAAGAAGGAGGAGGAGAAGTAGGGGGAGGTGAGGGAGGGGGAGGGGGAGGAGGAGGAGGAGGTGGTGGTGTTGACAGTTGTGGGGGATGAGGCAGAAAAGTAGAATGACCTGTCAGATCAGAGTATCTACTATCATAACGATTTTCAAGTCATGAATCTTGACAAGTATAAACTAAAATGTAAATATACCAGTCATCCATACTTTTTATCTGTACATCCCAAAGTCAAGGCTTATGTGAAGGAGTCTATGTTGGATGATGAGGAGCACACCAAAGATTATGAGGTGATGGAGGGAATTTTCATTATGTTGTGGTTGGATCCAAACATTCTGACTGCAAAGGAAAGAAGGCAAAAAGCCAGTTTTATTGATAGTTACTATAATAAGTGGGATGCTTTATCAACCAAATTGTTGTTTTCTCTGCCAAGCATATTTGGATCTCATTGGATAGAGAGGATGGGAAGACTTACCAATGGCAGGTAAGTTTGTGTCTTGTGGTGAATTTATTATTAGCTTGCTAACACCCTGTCATAGGCCACTTATCTATTTAGATATTTAGGCTGTACTCCTACTGTTTATTT
>JALLPD010000840.1:0-14104 GCA_036940065.1 Cyclotella cf. meneghiniana
TTCGCAGCAAAGAAGTGGATATGTCGATGCTAAGACGTGATACGAGCAATCGACATATTGAGAGAAAAGTGACAAGGAAAACAAGAGTTTCCACTGAATGTCATGCGGAGCTCATTCTAGAAAAACTTTCGGCTGAGAATGAAAGTGCTCATCGACCTAACGAGACGACGGATAACCATAATGATCTATATGAGAATTTGTTCTCTTTTTAGACCTCATGCCGGTGCCGAGTCAGATCTCTCTGCTAGAACATTTAAACGCGCTAATTTCACTCGCTAGTCTATCATTGCAATCAATAGATGAAAATGAAACCAGCCTCTTGTCAGCATCAATATATGTAGATTAGACTAATGTGCCTTACTGTGACGGTTCGTTGCTGTGCCATTATAGAGTTAAGTGCTAAGGTATGGCAGAATAATGTTCTTGAAATTGTATCAAAGAGAAATAGTCTATGGTATATTTTATCCTTTTGATCCAAGGAGGATTCAAGCAATGCGTTAGATAGCATGAAACACATCTATCGAGCAAAGGAACTCATTACTCATAAAGTTAGAAAAGAAATCATCGGCCAAGAAGCTATACGTGCTCTGATTTGCCTTCTTCTGCGAGATGTATGAAAAACTCTCTGATTGCGAACGGAGCTCTCCTCTCCAAATACCATGAAGTGATTGACTACCTTCATTAACCTATCCATTATTTCGTTTCATCGCCATAACGGCATTCTCAATGTGTGAGTGGATACCAAATTTCGATTTCGGCTCGCGGTTAAAGAAATTCATCTCCCATATTCCAAATTTCGCTTGTCATACCAGCAATTCCGCACAATCGCATGAGGAGCAACAGCCCAGGTTACAATCTAATGGCTTGACAACTATGTTCTCATTTTGGACGTAGAGCGCCACTAAGCCACAACTCTACAATAGGATCGACTTCCCAGATCACGTTTTGAAAAATGATAAGTCACCGCAAGCCGTAAACGCCATTACTAGACTTTCGAGCAAGGCCTCTAAACGAAAAATGGCCACCAGAACGGCGATGCATACAAGGAGGAGGTGATACTGTTGATTTCCACGTAAGGACGGCATGTGTTTTCCTCCTCCTAACGGACGACATGGTGTACCTGCGTTTGGGCGCGGAGATTGCTATGCGATTTTGCCTTAACGAGATAGTGTATTATTTGGATGGCTGTTTCAAGTGAAATAGGAAAAGGGAGAAAACCAATGGGGCCTTTGGGAATCGCCAAATTTCTTGTTCATTTTGTACATGGAGAATGTGATGAAATCGCCAAAACATCCTTATTTGTACTTTATTCATTAAATCTGGAAAAAAAGTATGGTACTATACACCATAATACACCATACTGTACCACTGATCGTCCGCGATGACTTCTAAGGAGAGAAACTACCAAAGACAAGAAAGGAATTTCATAAATCTAGTCTCTGGAGTTCCCCCCCCACTCAGTCAGCGTCACAAAAAGTTGGAAGATGATCGAATTCCCGAGTGACACTCAAATTGTCCATCCAAAACGACTGACGGAGAAAGTACGATACGTGAATCGAAAACAGGCCTTTCGTGGGATCATCGCCGAGGTTGCGAGCTGAGCCGGAAGAATCTGATGTCACGGAAAAACAATACTAAGGGTTAACCATTGCACTCATACGTACAAGAACGAGTTGGGCTCTTGTCGGAATATCTTAGCGTCGAGTGTATACATATATTACACCATAATATTATGGTGTATGGTACAATACCCTATTTTGTGGCATGCGATCCGCAGAGGACAATTCGAGTTCCATCATCACCTGTAGGCTATATTATACACCATACCATGTCTATCCAGACTACGATACGATACAAGAAAAATCGAACAAAATCCAATCGCTCCGAATAATCTATCCACACCGGCCCAGCGCCCCTCAACGACAATCCTCGCTCTATGACCAAACGTGCTCTCTCCATGACTGCTTGCCCCTCCGCTCCCATTGACGCTGCAACCACCGGTTCCAATTCACGTCGATCCCTGTCACGGCAATGTGGGACGATACACACGCTGCTCTCCTGCCCGTCTCCTTTCGGGAACGAGAGCGGCTCGTTGCCGGTGGGGGAATTCCCTGCCAATGTTGAATTGAACGGGGAATATGGGATCCGTAATTGGAGCTTGGCGGCATTAAAGGATTCCAAGATTTTGGTGGTGGGAGCGGGAGGGTTGGGGTGTGAGATATTGAAGGATTTGGGGATGTTGGAGGGGGTTGTTGGGGAGGTTTGTGTCATGGATTTGGGTTAGTTTACGTTTGGAGTGTACCTGTTCTGGCGTCGGTTGGGACACATTGTATGATCGGTTGAATTGATTGTCTTGATGGTGGATTTCTGTCTGTTCAAGCCCCTTGGTACTTCGGACTTGCAGTATTCAAGGGAAGAAATTTGCCTTTGTATTGAGCTCTAATCCTTTTCCCACTCCAGCAAGGAATTCAATTTCGAATGGTATCAGTTATAATCTATGATCTTCGTTGGCGCAATGTTTTTATTTGTGGTTTTGATTGTCGCCGACCATCATCTTGAATCTCGATGCGATCACACTTAATTGCGGAATCTCTGCCCCATTCACAATCGCAGACACCATCGACGTCACCAACCTCAACCGCCAATTCCTCTTTCGTCAAAAGGACATTGGCCAATCCAAAGCCGTCGTGGCCGCGGAATTCATCAACCGCCGATGTCCATGGATGAATGTCACACCATACAACGGCAAAATCCAAGATAAGGACGCAGACTTTTACAGACAATTCAAAGTGGTCATCAGCGGACTGGACAATATCGAAGCACGACGATGGCTGAACGGTATGATGTCGAGTCTGGTCGAGTTCGACGAGGAGGGGGATCCGATTCCCGAAACGATCATTCCTCTCATCGACGGGGGCACGGAGGGATTTTCGGGACAATCTCGCTTGATTTTGCCTCGCATTACTTCGTGCTTCGAATGTTCCCTGGACACATTTGCCCCGTCCAAGGCGGTGCCTCTGTGTACCATCGCCGAAACTCCGCGCATTCCCGAACATTGCATCGCGTATGCGTTCATATTGCAGTGGCCCAAGGAATTTCCGGATAAGAAATTGGATGCCGATTCGCCGTCGGATATGCAGTGGGTGTACGAGTGCGCGTTGGAACGAGCGAACAAATTCGGGATCGAAGGCGTTACCTACATGTTGACACTGGGGGTGGTGAAGAACATAATTCCTGCGGTGGCGAGCACCAATGCCATCATCAGCGCGACTTGCGTTAATGAGGCGTTGAAAGTATTATCCTTTTGTTCACAGAGTTTGAATACGTACATGATGTATGTGGGCTCGGAGGGGATCAACTCGTATACGTTTGTGATGGAGCAGAAATCGACTTGTCCCGTGTGTACGAGCCATACGCACAGACTGACCCTTTCGGGAAGTACGACTCTGAATTCACTTTTGCAGCTCTTGTGTGACGGAGAGTTTAGACTGCAAGCACCGAGTATCACGTCATCCTCGAAAACATTATACATGAGAAAGCCCGTGGCGTTGGAGGCTGCGACACGGCCCAATTTAGACAAAGCACTCAAAGATTTGATAGTTAGCGGTGAAGAGCTCGTGGTGACGGATCGTGTTTTTCCGGACACGAGCTTGGGACTCGTGGTGACTCTTGTATGATATTACTGCCTCTTCTCCCTTGAGAGGACTGCAAATAACCTATCTCTTTGATGCAAGTGTACAAAGTATTGTCAATAACCGCTCTATTAGAAGGAAAAAGAGAGTTAGAAATCCAGCGCATAAAGCATCCTTTCTAATATGTATTGCATAAGGACTAAATCAATGTACATCTATTATGATGAGAATCCCCTCCGTTATTTCTTGCAGTGACTAGCCCCTGGAAATCCTAGTCGCCATCCCCACTCGACGACATCGAACTACAAGTCACGAAAAGGCACCCAGTCCATCATAAACTGACCTCCACAAAGGGATCATCTCCCGTCGCCGCCTTTCTCAACTTCTCCAACGCCCCACTCGCCACCCTCACCACCTCGTCCTTCTCAATCCCCATCCTCTCTCCAATCTGTCCCGCGCTCCACCCCCTCCCCCCAAATCGTGACTCCACCAACCCAAACCTCAACTGAATGACCAGCAGCTCTTCCGGCGTCAACGTCTCCCTCAAAAACTCGTCCAACTCCTTACTCATCCTCAAATGATGTGTATACAAATCCGGATTATTCACCTCCTCCGTATCGCAAATGACATCCCTCAACGGAGCCACGATTCGTTCGGGCGACCGCGTTTCCCAGTCGTCCTCCTCCTCCTCCCCATCCTCCTCCTCCCCCTCCTCCGTAAACCGAACTCCGGCCATACCCCCCGCCTCCGCAGGATCGTACACCTCCCTCCCATCCTCCACACTGACATACTCCTCCGCCCGTGTCCTACGTAGCTTTCGATAAAGTGCCAGCCTCTGGGGGGGTACGCCGGCGGCGTCGGCCACTTGAAGAAGGGTGGGTTCGCGTTTGTGAGCGGCGCGGAGGCGGGAGGCGGCGGCGTCGGCGGTTTGTAGGGCTGCGGGGAGACGGAGGGGGTGGGAGGATCGTGCGAGGTAGTGGAGGAGGGCGGTTTGTATGGTTTGTTTGGCGTATTGTCGGAAGGATGTTTGTTGTTGTTGTTGTTGTTGTTGCTGCTGCTGTTGTTGTTGTTGCTGTTTGGAGCGGGATAGGTAATTGTCGTAGGTGGACATGGAATGCAGGAGCGCCACCATTCCCTCTTGGACTAAATCATTGTAGGATAGCGTCGTTTGCGATGGGGATTGCGCGGCCATGGAAGAGAGAATGTCTCTTGCCGATTCGTCGACGAGGCGAAGACCGTCGCGGGTGGAAAATTGTTTCTTGACGGAAGGCGGCGTTTGCGCATGGCACTTTTCCCATTCGAAGATGGCCTGGGCCAACTGCGTGTTGACATGGCCTTTGCCGTCGTCGAGGATGGATTCGAGGGAGGGTGTGGTCATGGAGGGTTTGGTCATGGAGATGGTTCGCGGTTGGGATGGAGGCTTGGGCGGGGATTGGAAGGCGTGGACGCCGATGAAGAGAGAGAGGAGCATCGTGGATGATATGGAAGGAGACATTCTCATGGCTTTGTTGTCGTTCGTTTGGTCTGCTGAGAGGAGTGTCTAGAGCGCTGAGAGATATCCGACGAATCTAACGAATGTATAGGGTGCAAATTAGAAAATGAGGTCTAAAACTCGTCTTGGCAGAGGATCGGGATTGTTCTCTTTCTTTCACGCCTTGTCTTTCGAATCAGGAACGGCCAAATGTCAATGCGAAGGCCATGGTTTGTCGAGGTCAATCAAGATTAGTGTTCTGAAGGAACATAAAATATACACTGATGTGTCTGTCTCTTTTGGTTGATGGGTGTATTGTATCGTACTGTAGTACGATACTGGGGCCTGTGTGGGTCGTGAGAGGCCTAGAGGGACACAGATGTCAATCTTCCGAAATGGCGCGAAAGAGGAGTCGGATGGATGGACGGACAGATGGGAGACGAAAAGAGATCTACAAAGATACCTCACATACTAATTCCTCTATGAATAACTTTTTATTGGCGAATTGCCTCCAAAATACATGGCGTGCCTGACAAGCTCTGACAAGTCTCGTCAACTCGGCGGCTGCGGCGCTGAAACAACCAACAACATGACAAAACGACAGCATCCCTCCATCCAACCCTCCATCCATCCAACAATACATTCCTCGGCAATGGTCTTCCCACCGTCCCCCGAATCCCCGGCGATCCGCTTCCACCGCACATCAAGCAATGCCACATCCTCCACTCCCCGAGTGGGAATGTTCGTCTCTCACGATGACGACGATGACGTTTCGGTCTTGACGTTTCATACGCTCGGGACCAAGGACACAGTCGCATCCTCGTCCACGGGCCACAATGACAACGACAACCACATGCATAAATCCTCGGCGGACGACAACCAGACGCGTAACGACGAAGCGAAACAATGCATACAGAAATCCCTATCGCATATTTCGGAGGAGAGTCAAAATTCCTCCTCCTCTTCGCACGACATGTACAAAAGTTCCCGTCATGACCGACGATTCTTCCGCAGAGAACGCGACGCCGACGACAACGACGACGAATCCCTCTCTCTCGCAGAATCCGTCTTGGACACCGCCAACAAGGTACTGAGCGCCATCGGGTCCTCCTCCTATTACTCCGGGTGGACCGCACGGTCCGACTCCCTTTCTGCGACGAAGCGCGGTCCTTCGGAGAGTAGCTCGCCGAGAGACGACGACGATGCGGGAGGAGCGCGACGCGAGCCGTCGTCGTATCGGGACGTGCGAAATGAAAATTACGACGAGTTCGATCGGGGCGGGAGACGACGCGACGAACGATGTCACCATAATCGCTCTCCTTTGCAGGAGAAGGCGGCGGCGAGCGTGGGCAATGCAAGCAGGGGCAAGGACACGGGCACGGATAAATTGAGGAAGATTCAGGAAGAGACGAGGCAGTTGCAACAATTGTTGAGAGAGAAACAACTAGAGACGAAGTGGGCCATGAGTGAGTTGGATGCTTCGATTCGAAAGGCTAGCGAGTTGTTGAAGTGATGGCGTGCAGTGTTTTTTACTTTTTGGAACGATTGGCGGAATGTCGGCGCGGTGCAATGGCGGAGGAGAGAGTCTTGGTCTAGGATCCAAGTGGATAGTAAGAGGTTGATTTTTTTCATCTATGAAACTACTCTCTTGATTCTTCGCCAAACTCGTGAAATTTCATAAGTACAATAGTTTTAGTATTTCTTAAAGGCGAACAATATCTTTCAGTGATCCTCTTCGCCTCGATGCGATTGGGAACCACGTTTCAAAGTCGAGATATTCAAGGATGCGAGAGCCGGCAACGACACGTTTATGTTCCATGAAAAATGCATTGAATAATGCCTTACCGACGGCTGTCATGAACTCGTGTTTCTTAATATGCTTTCATTTCCCCCCCTCTCCGTCAACAGTCTTGCCAGACGGTATTCCCACGCAAGGCAAAATGATGCAAAGCAGTATTTCCACGCTTATCCGTCACATTCGCTGTGCATCACGCAATATCGTTGCGCGAGCCATGCAATTTCTTTCGCGACCGAGGAGCCGTGCGGCGAAGGCGAGTTCGTCGCGGTGGTCCACGGTGGCGCAGAAACAGCGGAACTAATTCGTTGCGGCGATTGGCGGCAGCTATTCAATAGAGTTATCGTAGAATCGACGAAGTTTACCGTAGCATCTCCGATCGTTATCAGGAGCTCGGCGATCTCTGGTACGGTGGTTTGCAAATAATGAATTTTCGACCGATCGGTTGCGCATTCACTCATTAGCTTGATGATTTGCAGGTCGCGCTGCCACAGTTTGGTATCGTTCGCGAGTTCCGGCCGGCTCCTTCTTGTCTATCTCTGTTTCTTGAATAGCCCGTTGTTTCCGGATGTGTTCGGTTCTCGGTTGCATCTCTTTGGTGATTCGCTTGGGCGGCTTGACGGCCGGCCGACTCGAGCCGTAGGTAAAGTCGTTCGATGCGTAATCTTTATTCGGCAACATCGTTGTTGCAAGAAGGCTCGTTACACGTGATTCCTGTCTCTGTTGATGTGGGAGTGGGGATGACTTTTGATTCGGTCTGGACTTTTCCCGTTTAGTTTTCGTATAACAATCGCAATAGGTCCAACCAAGCATACAAGAAACGAGTAGTGATTTGATTCGAGCGTTTCGGAAATGCTACATGTAAGAGACTCCCAATCTGGTACAATACCCTATCCATCATCCTTGCGACGTAGTGGTAATCGAGGTTGGATTTTATACGTAGTTGATACGATGAATCCGAGCTCATCAAGTGATTTGAATGTAGTACCGAGCGGTGGTAATGCTGCATTAAAATGTGAATCCTGTGAAATTGCAGTACGCGATGATATCAGGTCGAGCAATGATAACGCACTGACAGATGAAGTGCTTGATGAGATATGGGAAGCTGCTATTAGAATGATACATACTTCTCAGCACGATGATAATAGCAATCTGCTGGATACTGTTAGAGACGCTTCGGGAACAATGACTTGTATTGGCTGACTACACGTTGAGTAGAGCACGTCGCTTACGATTTTCAGTGAACGAAGTCGTTGTGTGTTGGTCGATGATGATTGTATGGGACAATGAAATGCAACGGAGGTGTAAGGTCGACGAAATTTCGAAGTCTGTGCCGTGTAGTTAGATGCAGCGACAGAAAAAATGTGATGCTTAAACGTGAAGTTGTTCGAGTCGAGCATTCAGTTCACCGAATCTCGGAACCTGTTCACATTTATAGAATAGAGAGTAAAAGTGATGCTTCCGCACAAGTCACGTTAAGCTAGCTTTGTTGCAGGAAACAAACCAACAGACAATGGCACCTTCGTCAGCTATGCATGGATGGTTGCCTGACATGGTCATAAAGGTATTAGTCCGACGGCAACGATACGTCGAGCTTGATGGAAGCGATGACGAGTCGTTAGATACATCATCGCTTTCGTCACCTTCGCGATCTCCACAAAATACCCTCGTGGCTTTTGTCATAGGTCATTCTCTCACGTCATGGAACATCACCTCAGAAGAGAGGAGACCTTTTGGAATCAGCAAAATGTCATTACCGTCACATTCTCCTTCTCTATGGAGGCGTTTGAGAATAGCATTGAGAACAGAAAAAAGGGAGCAAAGCGACGATAGCACCTCCCGTATTGGGATATCGGAGAGTCCACGACAGTATCATGTCGCTTCGAAAGAAAAACGAACACCGAAACGACGCCCATCTCATGTGCGAGAAGGAAAGATATTACATCCGCCGCGAGTTCATTTTAAGAGGCAGTTGAATAGATTGTTGACAATCTCAGAGGACGAGGTCTTTGAGGAAGGATTGCACGAATGCTAAACTTTCGTTTGCGCTTCTTCTTGATCTGTTTTCGACCGTTCGTAACTTGAATGAAAGTTGTCCGTGCAACGGTCTTTGAAAGTATACAATAGAAAGACTGGATCACATCACTTTGTACAACGGAACCCGATGTAGTTGTCTATTTGTCCCGGATCACGTCCCATTCGTGTCGATCTAAAATTTAGATAACAGGATATAGCGATCTACGTTTAAAATCTTTCATTCCAAACTTTGTCCGAGTCGGTGACTTGTCACAGCGTCAAAAAATCGTTCCATTTCAAGAATAAGAAATAGTACAGCCCAATCACAATAGCTATTGACAATACGGTCAGAGACGACCGCGGACAGAAGATAGGATAAAAATGCAGTCCCAATCTATCCATGACGAAGTAAATGATTGAATACAACATGACCACCAAGGTAACGTTCTCTGAAAGTATACAATAGAAAGACTGGCTCATATCACTTTGTACAACGGAAACCGATGTCGTGTCCCGGCTCACGTCCCATTAGTTAGATAACAGGATATAGCGATCTACGTTTAAAATCTTTCATTCCAAACTTTGTCCGAGTCGGTGACTTGTCNAAGAAATAGTACAGACCAATCACAACAGCTATTGACAAAACTGTCAGAGACGACCGCGGACAGAAGATAGGATAAAAATGCAGTCCGAATCTATCCATGACGAAGAAGTAAATGATGGAATACAACATGACCACCAAGTAGGATACCCACAGGTCCGAACGAGTGAATAAACGCACTCTCTCACCGCTTAATATATTGAGATATGCCAGGGGTAGGTTCAGCCCGTGAATATTAGTCATGAAGAATCCGAAGTTGAACTTCAAAAAGTTTTTTCGCTTTTCTCCTGGCGGCATGGACACGAAGTATATGATTGGAAGAAGGACGAAATTCCAGATGGTACACACGATGGTAGCATTTGTGATTGTGACAAGTCTCAAAGATGAACCCAATGTCGCCAATCTCGTTGAAAGCTGATTGCTCCTATTGTAAAAAGCCCACACAAAGAATTCGAGCCCAGCACGAGATGTGATCAGCATCCACGACCAGCCGGTGAATGAAATGAAGAATGCAGAAACGCTTAGCATTGTTAATTTTGCATGGAGAATGACTACCAAACCCCACAGGAAGATAGCCAAATCTACCGCTGTCGTTTTGGGCATTCCCATAAAGTACGGCGCTTCATTTTCCTTTTCGTAATTTATAATCGCAGATGGTTCAAATTCCAAAGGTGTCGGTCGGAACCAAAGAAGAGCAGTATAAAATGCCACCAGCGAAAGAACGAAAGGTAGGCTCCAAGGCCCGACACGCATCCAGAGTGGCAGCCAGTCAAACCAACCATTGAACGATCCGTTGTTGTCGTAAATGAGCCACCTGAATTTTCGGTCCGACAATTTCTTTCGTAGGGGGAAATACGACTCTTGACGGTGGTATGGAGTTGGCCCTGCTACGGATCTCGATTTGGATTTTTCGCCTACACGATCAAACATTGTTGCCTCCCCTTTTACGTGATGTTGCTTGTTAAGGGTGTGTCTATCTCCCAAGATTATCAGAAAATTGAGAAACCGAAAATGATTTGAGCAGTGAGTTCAAACGCCGCAATTATTGCGTAAGGGACCAATCTGCAGTACATTCCACAAAATAATGAGCACGATCAATGTTCACATCTGCAGCAAAGAGATTTTTGTAAGCAAGCAGGAACAAATGAGACACCAGGCAAAGTCAGACTTTTTACCTGTGCGAATTCGAACGAGGATATTTTGTTGAACTGCGATGTGAATGGTTTGAGTAGGTTCCAGTCATCATGAAAACAAATTGGCGCACCCTCATGTTGCAACAAAGCACCAGCATACCATACCTGTTCCGACAATAATTTCGAGCAGTACTGGGGCGACCCTCTTAGGTGTGAGGCAAGAAAAGGCAATGGGCCGGCACTGAGTATGAAATGGAGGGCGAGGGATGTGGTTTGTGACTGGTGTGTGTAAGATTGAGGTAAGAGTGATCGAGTGCGTGGAAAAAGGAATACCATAGGAAAAGGAGCGCCAATGTACACTATTGTACGATATCGTACAATACTGATCTCATACTGATGATTCCAGGTATTGTGTTGTACCATACCTCGAGGTTTTGTAAATAAGGTTCTCATAATATGGTTTATCGTGCAAAAAATCCTCCGGACATAAAGAACATCACAAAAGAAACTTGCATGATATCGTACTATACAAAACAGTATGGTACGACATCATGGTACAATATCGTACCATACCAGGCAAAACTTTCTGTACAATAAAAAGGATAGCTACTATGTGCTGAAAAACCATCGCAATGCCTTTCTCATCGAACGCATTCATGCTACGATACCTATGCATCTGATTGCTTAAAGCAAATCGAGGAATATATATCGGCCTTCTTCCCGAAGATTCATATCGCGGGCGGAAGTCATGAAACGGTTCACACTGACGCTTGAGATGGCCGATGCTCTCGCCGACGGAGTGGTCAAATGCGTTAAACGAAACAACTTTAGCCCCGTTACTATAAATGTTGTCGATCACAATGCCAACGTGCTCGTTCAGAAACGAATGGACGGATGCGTTCATGCCGGAATACCCGAATTTAGTTATGCGAAAGCTTACACATGCATTGTGATGAAACTATCCTCAAGAGAATTCCGTGACAAATATACCGTTGAAAATAATTCTTCCAAGATGGCGCAATTGAGTTCGATGATTAGCATCGCTGGCGGAGGAGGAAAGATGGCATGCTTCCCTGGTGGTGTTCTACTCAAAGACCAAAGTAATCTAGTTGTCGGGGCAATTGGTGTGTCTGGGCCTGCCGGCGATGAAGATGAATATGTTGGTCTGAAGAGTGCGTGGGAGTCTGGACTACCGTTGACGACTGAACCAAAAGAGCATAACTGCTCAACCGTGAAGGAAGAATAATGCCATACTGCGGCACGGCGGGTCGACCATCATAATTCGAGGCATAGTAATTTTGAGCTTATACTAATAGAACGAGACAATAGCATCCATAAGGCATAAATGACAAATACGCAAGGCTCATGTTTGAATTAGCCAAACTAAGAATCCACACGTGCATTTTATTTCTATCCACCTCTTAGTTTTCTTTTTCCTCCTCCCCTTTTCCTCCTACATCCCTGATCCAAAAGTGTTTCCTTAACCACGTCATCCTCATCCGTGTGATAACGTTTCTGTATAAAGTTGAGCCTAGCCTGGCAAGAAAACGAAGTTTGTTGCCAGGTGCATTCCGGGCAGAATTCATCGATACCCAATTCCTTTTCAACAATCTCGTCAATAAGTTCTTCCTTTTCTTCAGACTTGGATGCTTCACTGGCCTGCTTCAGTGCCGTATTGTCAACTCCATCTTCTTCTGCTATTTGCTCTGTTTCTGCAGTGGATATATTCTCCAACTCTTGATGCTTCTCTTCAATCAAAAGTTGTGCTTGATCAATCTCCTTATCTATCGAGTCATCTTTTCTCCGGCATCCCTGGTCCAAAAGTGCTTCCTTGACCACGTCATCCTCATCCGTGTGATAGCGTTTCTGTATAAAGTTGAACCTAGCCTGGCAAGAATACGAAGTTTGTTGCCAGGTGCACTCTGGACAGAATAAATCAATACCCAATTGTTTCTCGACAATTTCTTCCATCACCTCGTGCATTTCTTCGTCAGTCTCCTCTTGCGTTACAAAACTGGCAGCTTCAGCGGCCTTTAGAGATGTGTCGTCCACTCCTTCCATTTCTGCTAGTTGTTCCGTTTCGGCAGCAGATAAGTTTTCTAATTCGTGAAGATTTTGTTCTATCAAAAGTTGTGCTTGTTCAATTTCTTTTTCCAGTGATTCCTTCGTTCTCTTGTGCGCAGTTGCTGCTGTTTCTGACGTGGATGCTGACACTTTCGGCATCATCACTGGTGCCGTTGGTATGGAGATACCCTCAGGAGGAGTTCCTTTATTCTGACTCCGTCTTGTTCCGGGTAGTACTTTATAGCCATGACCATCCAGTGCGAGCAGTAGAGCCACAATAGTAGTAATCGTGCAGAAGACTAGGCGAGCATCCAATGTCCTCGCAGAGAAATCTCTGTTGCTCTCGGTGGTAGCGATGGATGATTGAATGTCCATAGGCTGCAAGTTCGCCATATTGGTTGTTCGCAGTGGTAATGATGTGAGAGCTGGTCCAAATAAAAGTTTACGCGGTTAGCCTCTAGCACGCTCACGTGCACAGCGGAACGCGTATTTGTGTTACTGTCCCTTGTATTTTGATGCCACCTCCGCGTTCTGTTGTACATGCTCCGGTGGGTTTCCCGCCAAAATGTGTGTGGAATTAATTTTTTCCTTTTTTGACATAATATATTCTAAAGAGAAAATTAATGCACTGTATGAGAGAAAAATCAATTAGGTAATAAATAACACACTTGTGTTCTACTCCAGTCAAAAAACAGAATTAACGCCAATCAGAACGCTATACCAATATGGGTATGCCACTAGTTTCTATACCAGATCTGGTATAGTCATAAGAATTTTCCAAAAACACATACTTCCAGGCTGTTCTGGAGGTTGCTGACATTGCAGTTGGATTTCTCACAAAAAATTACCCCTACAGGTAAATCACCACCCCTCCTGTTCATCTGAGGTCCCATTCCACCAAACGATGCCAAAATTGCTACATATCACTCCTTTTGAAAGCTCTAATGACGCCTGAAACTATACTCAGAAGCCCTCAATTTTGAGGTGATTAAGTTTCCTTCCCTTCGGGATCATCACTGCTTAGTGCAATTGTGATTGGAGCGATATATTGATGTTGGTACAATTTTGCTCATATCGTCCTTTGCTTCGTGATTGCCACTGCTTAGTGCAATTATGTTCTGATTGATATCATCATGTTGGTACAAACCTTTGCTTCATTACAGCCCCTGTTTTGTGAAATTGTGTTCCGAGCAATAACGTGATGTTGGTACAATTGCTTTTATGGTATACAAGGGCCATAGTGAAATGTATTTCATTGATGGAGTAGTCTTTACAGTGACAGATGCACCAATCAACTAGGACTATGAGTTTGATTGCGTTTATAAGACATTTCTGATGAAATGAGTTTATTACTCAAGTTCAAACATTGTCAGTCCAGGACAAGAGGTACAT
>JALLPD010000841.1:0-14051 GCA_036940065.1 Cyclotella cf. meneghiniana
GGGGACTTCATCCTCATCCTCGGCTTCAAAAGGATCAGAAGGAGGGAAGTAAATGGGAGATGGTGGGCCTCGCTGTTGTTGTCGTCATCTCCGCCTGCTTCTGTTGAGATGTCTGTGGGACTTTCATGTAGCTCCACACTGTCAAAGTTGCATAGCTCTGTGGTGTCAACAAGGATAGGCAATGGCATGACTGTGGTAGGGAAACGGGCTGGTGTATTTTGATCAATCGATGATGGTTCAATCAACAATGGTTATCTAGAGATCATTGAAGGCTACGATCAATGATAGATAGCTCAAGGAGTACCATAGTAATTGTTGAAGGCCACAGATTGCTCACGTGAAATATTGATGATGATGAGTGTGGTTGAGGAAGGGACAATGGCTGTATGTTGATCAGGTGATATTGTTTCAATGATCAGTGACAGAGATAGATTGTCAACAATGAATTGGAGGCATCTTGCCCATAAAGTAATGATGATCTGAGTGATGACGCAAATTCTTTTTGCTTTACGTCACAAGATGAACTGTCAAAACTAATACAAACATACGTAAAATCTTTTGAATTGATGGCGTGCAACAGCCACCAACCAACACAAATAAAGCAACATTCTGGTGAGTGGTTGAGCCCCCACCATGAATGGTTGGATAGCCAATCACATCAATAATGATTCTGGTGTGATGGATGTTGGCTATGACCATACCAAATGTACTTTATCCTTGAACACGTTAGCTGCACTTTTGGGCATTCTTGGCTATGAGTGCGACTATGGAGAAGGGTGCTCTCATAGTCTCCATCACTGACCACTAGAGGTATGGTAGTAGCCATTGGCTTTAAGAACATAGTGTTGCTCACATGTTTCGAGACCGGTTGCAGCCATGGCTACTATATTATCGGTTGCTAATCATTTCTGGCGACTGTTGGAGTATATGATTACCATATTTTTAGACTCCAATCATCATCGTGCAGACACGGTCATCATTTCTTCAGTTCGATGGTTGCTAAAATGCAAACTTCACTTCCATGTGGAGGTATTTCTATGTCAAACATCATCCAATACTCTCATGCATCCAATAAAAACATCATCCAATACTCATCATGCATCCACTGAAATACATCACTCTCTATTGTTTCATCCATCAGACCCTCTCACTGTGGTCTCTTCAATTTCAACCATAGTTTTGTCTCTGTGCCTTTGACCATAGTTTCCCTGTCTACCATAATCATTAAAAACATCACCAGCAGGCCAGATGTTGGCTTGTTGAATGCATTCTACAATGCTTTCATCCAAGTATGTATTTTGACTGCTGTCTTCATTGCAGATTCGGATTGTCACCGCTCTCGCATTCTATTGTTGAGAGAAGTGATGGATGAGGTATTGGGAGACTTCTTTAAGAAGTATAATATTGCGTACATTCTCCAGGAGTCATCTTCAGGTGATACTGCATCAAATAAGAAGAGGAAGATGGTTGAATATGACAGACATAGAGCATCAAAATGTGTCAGATCTGACTGGCTCTGTCCCTGTCCCAGATTTGATGATCGTCAGTTTGAGCGCACATTCCGTATAAAAAGAAGCATGGTTGAAGGCATAATCTGTCGTTTGACAGCATTTGATTCATTTTGGTTGCAATCTATTGATTGTTGTGGAAGGCAGTCTATTGATCCAATTGTGAAATTTTTGTCAGCACAGAAGTTGATTTGTCATGGTGTCTCATTTCCCGCTTTCAAGGATTGTTTTCTAATTGGAGAGAGTACTGCTAGGATGTGTCTGAGAATTTGACACGAGGAATTGTAATGTGCTCAGCAATATCAGATCAATATCTTCGATCTCCATCTAAAGATGATGCCAGAAATGTAGTAGCGTTGCACAAAAAAGTATATGGCATCGATGGATGTTTGGGATGTCTTGACGTTACAAAAATACATCGGGCTGCATGTCCAGTCATGTGGAAAGGTCAATTCGAATGCAAAGAAGGTTACCCTACAGTAGGTCTTGAAGCTGTTGCTGATTACAATCTCTGGATTTGGCACAGTGCATTTGGATTCCCCGGTTCCTTGAATGACATAAATGTATGGGACAGATCACCATTGTTGGAATCAATGTTAGATGGTAGTCATGACAAAATTGATTTCTCCTTCAACATTGATGGACATGACTTTGATCAGCTGTACTACTTGGTTGATGGAATATATCCATCTTTATCTTGCTTCCTTACCACCGTAAATGATCCAACAACTACTTTGGATTGTTTTTCTGCTCCAAAGCAAGAGGGTTGGCAAAAATCAATCGAGAGGGCTTTTGGAGTGTTGAAAAAGAAGTTCCTTTCAATTGGAACAAAATTTGTCTTGTATCATTGAGATGACATGTTTTATCTTGTAATGGCAACCATTGCACTGCACAACATGATGTTGGAAGAGCGAGTCAGAAATGATCAGGTGGATGACGAGAATTTTTATGACATTGGTGATGGCCCGTTTGAGCAATGTCCTTCAGATGAGGATTTGGTGAGTATTCAGAGCAACATTGAGAATAGTGAGAGTACTCATGTTGGAATTTCGAACAATCAAATGTGCGTGATAGCATGCTGAAGTACATGATCATTCAAAGACGCTGGCATAAATTGTATTCGGATGAAACATCCTTGAGACTGCAAGACGCAGTGAAGAAACACATATTCAAGAAACATTTTGGTGATGACGGAACTCTTGACATTAATGAACTTGCAGAAGATTATGATCCTTTGATTTTTTAATTGTCATAATAATTACTTAATTACATTGACATTGTTTTACCTGGAAATTATTTGTTATATTTTCAATATACACACTTAATAGTTTGATGTGGCATTACTCCATCACAAGACAATTACGTATTCTTTAGTACTAATCTTCCAGCAAAGAGTTATCCTGCACGCAAATATAACATAGTTTGCGCAAGGGGGCATCTATACCCCTACTCTCCAACCAATTAACATTGCATGCATGATGGAACCTGTAATTTTTTCCACATGTACCCTGACAAGTATCCAATGGTGGACCTGCACTTCCAAATAGACATACCAAGTAGTTGCACTGACAACCACACTGTTCAACTTGAGAAATCTCTTCAATTGCATTGTTCACCGTCACATCATTGTTCAAGGCATCTTGAGATACATCAAATGTAGGCAATGCAGGGATTTTCAAACCATCATTGTGTTCTTCTGCATCATTATCACGTCCTACACCTTCTTTCATATACTCCTCCTTCTCTCTTTTTAATTTTTCCATACGCAGTGCCAACTCTTCATTTTCTAAATGCAAGCGCAGACGTTTGTTTCTCTCCTGAGCGTTAATGAGTTCAAAGACCTCTGAAAAGTACTGATCACGAATATCAGCGGGAGCCATTGACATAACTTGGTGGTTTGCCATTGTCTGCATGATATCATTGGCTTTAGACAATCCGTCTCCGATGGTTTTCAATGATGATATATCCACATTTGAAGGAACAACAGCTTTTGTTACCGCTTCTGTAAACTTGTCAATAACAAAGTCAGTGGACTTGGCCTTCTTGGCACTATCCCTACCAATGGGCCGCTCACGATCTGCAATGCTAGCACTGGGAAACTGTCGAGATGAGTCCATTGGCACAGGAGATGTGGTATCACTATTCTTTTTGGATTTCCATCCTTTTCTCTTGGATCCAGATTTTTCGTTTGCCTCAAGGACTGATCCAAACTTTGGATGATCGGAGAGGAAGAAGTATGCTTTCATGTAGGGATGGAACTTCTTTGGCAAACCACCCTTCGCTTGATTAGTGTTCGGAAGTCGCATCGACTTCCAGTGCAAATCCATCTCTGGATCATTTTGAATCTGACAGGAGGATGGAGGATGCCTCTCAACAATCCCAGCAAACTTCTGAATTGATGGCTGAAGACGTGTATACCACTGACTTTTCAGTGATCCCTTGGGACAATCATAAGGTAGATTCTTCCATTCCAGATCATTCTCACGGTTTTTGTTGGCCTTGGCAATGTTTTTATTGTACTGGACATGCACGTGGGTCCAGAATGCTGCAGCCTTCTGATCTGTGCCAGTTGTGGGATCCTCAGACACAGTCATGAAGCTTCTTGCCAGTATCAGGAGCTCCTCCGGTGTGTAACCGAATCCACGTTGAACCTGCTGAATTTGTTTTCGTGATTAGAGATTGTAGAGACATCATCAACAATGTAAAAAAGGAGAGACTTACCGTCTTGATTCCCTTCTTGGTTGTGTTATTCGTTGAAGCCTTGCGTCCTGTCTGTGATTTTTGTGAGACGGCACGAGGGGGAACTTCATCATCACCTGAACTATAAGCATCTGCATCTGCGTCAGTGTACGATTCGGCCTCCTCATTGCCATCATAGAAATCCAATGTATTTGATGGACGTACAAGGGGGACAGAAGAAGGGACTTCATCATCATCATCGTCGCTTTCATAATTCTTATGGTGTGCAACTGCAGCAGGCGGAGCGTCGTCTCTGTTGGTACCTTCTGAAGGCGTTAAGGTCAGATGGGGGGAGTGCCGAGTTCGTTGAGATCGACGCGGGGGGATGTGTTCCTCCATTGGAAGAGTGGATGCGTTGTCATCACTGGCAGACATTCCTCCGGCCGAGAAAATTAATGTAGGATTGGATGCGTTGATTCAGTGATTCTTCACAAAACAATGGGGGAAAGCACTCCCGAAGGAATTCAATCCTGCCTACATCATTCAAGAGAAAAATCAGCCACTACCATAAAATATTTCATGGTTGAATATTGCCTGACACAAAGATGGGTGGTTGGAGGATGACTGGTTGGGAGTGTAAGTGTGGCGATCACATAGGAATTCATATTCAAATGTACGTAAACAAGGATTGTCTGAGTTTGCATTTTTTAGTGCCCCAAAAATTGAAATGGCAACGTTCACTAAATCAAGCCAATAAAGGCACCTGTCAGAAAAAAATTACGTTGGCCATTTTTATGGTAACTATATAGACAAAATTCTTACCGTGGCTGCATCGGCGAAGAAAGGGAGCTAGTTACCATTTCGGCGAAGTCGGGACAAAAATGGGAACTCGACCTAAAAATAGTAGCCGTGGCTGCAACCGGTCTTATCACCTTGAAGAAAATAGGCTATCTTGTTCTAAACAATAAACTGAGACAATGACCAAAAACAGTTGTTCCAACATTTACTCCAAATTCATTTTATACTCCCATGTTTTTGGCTACCCTTTTTGAATTAGATAATAAAAAGAGCAGGTTCCCACATTTCTTGTAGTATTGTGTCACCTCTGAGAGCCAGCTCAGCTTAATATTTATCATCGGCATATGTTATAGCTGTGTTGATAAGTAGGATTTCATTTTTTCTTGCCAGTTTTGTAAAGTGTGATTGCTGACACAAGGTTAATTAGACAGCATTTTTGTACAAAGAATAAGGAAGAGGCATATTTCAGGAGATTGCACAAGCTATGACAAGAGATAGTCAATCAAAGTGATGCACAAACAAGCCATTGTTGGACATGAGTCATTTGTCTCAAATTATAACTAAAATTCCGATTCATCATTGAATGATCAATTAATGAGTTCAGATAAAGTATACAATCAAATACAAAGCGAGATTTAAAAATATAGACATTTAAAAATACGATATGGAAAAATACATTTTAGAATTCATAGGAAGCACCAAAACAATACTCAAAAGTTTTGTTACATTCAGTGATACAGTAAAAACTATTGACCACCACTAAAATGTCATTTATCAATCACCCAAAGTTGAACATCATAGTGATAAATAGTGATTGGTGTTGTAAATAGTTTCTCACTGGCACCATAATATTTGACAATAAGAAGTGACCTGGCTAGGCCATTGATTGAAATGGCTCCTGAATAAGTGGCTTAGATACCAGATAAGAAAGGGCCATATTGGGACACTAGCATTTCCGTGGAATTTTTTGTGCAAGTTTTCTTGGATGACACTTATGTTGAAGCTTCGTAGGTAGATGATTTCCCCAGCACATCGTCTCAAAAAAGTGTCTCCTGTTTATAAAAAATACGAAGTTTGTCTTGCCGAATCATTAAAATTTTGTGAGAAGATGTGGTAAAATAAAATATTAGGGATGGTATGGTATGTACAATACCATATACCATAGGTAGTCCATTGTCGGCGCCAAGAGATTGTCATTCTTTTTTCCAACTTGAAACTGTTCCACTTGAGGTCTTGTATTGGCCCCGCACCTCCATGGCCGCCAACACCACCAAATCGCCCCCTCTGTGCCCCCCCGCGAATGAACGCGACCTCATCACACGCTTGAGCTAGACAACCCATATTAATCTATTCTCTTTTCAACTTCCTCAATAAAAGCTCCGCCAGAATAGCCGACTCTCCATTATGAAAAAGGCCACCAAAAAACTTTTCAAATCTTCCCCCTCGAGAGGAGGAGGAATCAACGGCCACTCCCTCCTCTCCGCACCCGCCGCCACCGCCCTCTCTCTATCGCCAGTGGCAGAAAATGACGACGAGCATGCTTTTCACAGGTCTTTTTACGAGGGGCAGATTTTGGCGGGACAGGCAATTAACGACGTCTTTGACGACGAGGGCGACGGCGACAAGGACGATCGTGTAGCCGGACGAGGAGAGGCGCCAAGACGTCGCGGTAGGTCGAGACCGAGGCATCCACACGAAGTGGATCGAGAAGTCGACGCGGGTGATCTTCGATTGGGGGTTCGTTCGAATTCCGAAAATCGACGGAGGAGACTGGAGCAGCAGCAGGAACAGCTTGATAAATGGGCCCTTTATAAGGAGAAGCATCAGCAGCAGATGCCGCAGCCACCACCGCCGCCACGGCGTGAAAAGGCAATGACTCAAAGGCCGAACAGTTTCAATGAGGCTTACAAGGATTACGATCGATCGCGCGAGAAAGAGATGGAGAAGGAACGCAAGAGGAACACGTCGGCTCCTCCTCTGCCATTAAGTCACGCGGATGTACGTGAGCGTCACAAATACTTGGACGGAAAAAGTGCCTCGAATAGTGAGCTGGATTCTGTCGAAAAGGATGCTTCATTTGCGGCATCTTCGAACCAGAAAAGGGTCATTGACAACTATGTTCAGAAAGTGATCGCCAATTCCTCGAACGATGAGTATGTCACCCCGCTTCCTAGGATGGGTAGTAGTAGCAGTAATGTCGACTTTGATATCGGGAGTGATGAAGATTGCGGCGTTGCACCCAACAGAAGCAGTCGCAGCGTCGACAGCAACGATAATTCAAACCATACCGACAGCAACAGTCTATTGCCACTGCCGGGATTCGGAGAAGTAGATTTACTCCAAAGAGCGATTGAACGACGAGCATTACTTCACAATCGCATTACCAAAATGGAGGCAGTGAGTGCAGAGCTGGTTAGAGAAAACCAAGAACCAACATTACGAAACCAACACATTAGGGAGGAGAAATATTTCAAAACGACTCTCAGCAGGCATCCCGACAAATATCACAACAGTTCAGATGGCAGCAGCAATTATGTTGGACGTAAAAACACCGCGACAGAAGCCAGCGAACTTCCAAACAGACGTGCCAGCGTCGAACGAACAAACGAGAGAATGGACTTGATTTCCGAAAAAATAAAGCAAGAAGCATTGGAATTTCTGAATTTTGAATCGACCCAAGCACCCCACGACGAGGATGGGGCGAATTCTAGCAATTTAACCGATGAGGATGGCGAGGCATCAAATGGAACCAGAGATCCGAGCGATGATGACGCAGGGGTGGATCCCCCGGGACTTCATCAAGGGTCCGCATCAGCCGAACAGCAGGAACTGTCCGTGGATCAAGAGGCAACGCCGCAGCAACTGACGCGATATTCCAATATGGTTCGACTCGGAATTCCCGACTTGGCGGTGCTAAGGTCTATGGAGCGTGATGGGATAGAAACGTCGCGAGGCAAGAGGCTTTTAGAGAGTTTGAAGGATAAGGGCGCATCATCGATAGACGAAAAAGTGGATTCGAGGGAGATGACGAGAGAGCAGAAGAAGGAGATCTGGAGAAAGGACGAGGGGGAGAGAACAACATGGAACCCGCCATCAAGTTATGGATCAAACCACCGAAAGGACTCACTTCCTCCTCTCAGAGACGATCCCAACTACAGCAAATATTTTAAAATGCTCAAGGCTAAAGTGCCTTTATCCTGGGTCAAGCGCGTTTTGCAAGTTGATGGCAAAGATGCTCGAGTATTAGATCTAGATCCTGATCGGCCTCTAGCGGAACAAATTGCCGGTGCAGGAGTCGATGCTGACGGCAACGTCGATTGGACTAATGTAGTGGTGTTTCGAACCGACTCAGACAAATCCACGGAATCAGGAGATGAAATTATGCGAAAGGTTGACAAAAGGAATACTTCTTCCACACTTTCGAGTGCGAGCGCCTCCGCTGAAATTCACCTAGAAACCACGGCTTCTGTCAAAGCTGAATTGGCAATCATGTCAGCCAAAGCGGGGCGATTTTCCAGAGAAGCATCAAACACTGATCGATCGGATTCACTCAACTATGCTAAAGAGCGCAAACCCAGTCCCGTTGATATCTCGTCTGCAGCTGTGGCAGCATCGAATGCTCGACTGGACCGACTCAAAGCCATGAAGGTCGGAGAGGATAACTCAACTACGCCGGTTGGAAGACGGAAGCAAAGCGTGGATGAGATCAGGAGAAGGCCACCTCCTCCACCGCCGAGGATGCCAAAGCAGGTTCCTCTTTCGCCTTCAACTTCGAGTGTGGCGTCTGGTGAACGAACAGTCGGGACTAGGCGGCAGAATTATGATCACCTTCCTTTGAAAGACGACCCTCGTTTTGCGAAGTACTTCCAAATGATTCGATCTCGGGTTCCTAGGTCGTGGGTAGAACGTGTCATTGAAGTTGATGACAGAGATCCAGCAATCTTAGATCTTGATCCTAACAAGCCCCTTGCTGCCCAAGTAGAAGATGAAGATTCAAAAAGCCTCATGAGAACAATCGCCAGCGAACCCGATGTATCATTGGATGAGACAACACGCAGCGGTGTATTGGATGTCTCTCGCAGCAGCAACATTTATGATGTAAAGAATGATTCTGCTCTTTCTCTTACAGCGGAGGTATCAGAAACCCAGGACGATGCAGTCGATGACGATTCTTTCGAAGATAAACCTCCAATAACTCAAATCGTCAATGCAATCAATGATGACGATCGCAGTATTGCTTCAAGCATAACAAATTTCAAAGATAACACAACCGTGCATGGAGAGCAGTCAAATGTTGTCCTGGATAGAATATCAGCATTTCTAGACAAAATCGAATCAAGAACGAAGGACGCTGAAGAAACAGCAAAAATTGAAGATCCTTCTGAGATGAAAACCCCACTTCGCTTCTCCAGCCCAGAGGACATTGAAACCAAACTGGCCACTTTGATCGAACGTTTTGACTCGAAAGGAACACAACCACCTAGGGAAGTTCAAAATGACACCAAACTCGAGCATGACGAGCGCCAGAAATTTGTGCAAGATAATTACGCGGACATTACTAAGCTCTCTGCACTCCTCGCAGCCAAACTTGGGACGCAGTCTGATTCTACTCTTTCGACTGGTTCGGAGCAAGCTTCAACTGATCAAACCGACCTTGTCAAGCTTTCCTCTCTTCTTACTGAAGTCTTATCGAAGATGCATGATCAGTCGTCTGAACATCAGAAGTCGGCAGAGCCTGCACAGAATATTTCATCACCAGGACGGCAGAGCAAGAATGCGGTGCTGGAGGCCCTTTTTGCAAAACGAGCAGCTCTTTCAGAAGAAAAAGAAGCGCCAATCCTTCGAGAGGATCCTGAATACCAAAAATATTTCAAGATGCAGAAGTTGGGACTGCCGCGCCCAACAATAGTTCAAGCTTTGGAACGAGATGGCAAAGATGCTTCAATTTTAGATTTCGATCCAGAGCTACCGTTAGCTGAACAAAAGGGAAAGAAGCCCAACAAAAATGCAGCCTTGGAGGCTCTCTTTGCCAGCCGTGCTGCTGCCCTGAAACCAACGGAAAATGATGTACCTCTGAAAAATGACCCCGAGTACCAAAAATACTTTAAAATGCTAAAGGTCGGAATGCCCAGAGATGCAGTGGAACAGGCTTTGGAACGAGACGGAAAGAGCGCCTCCGTTTTGGATCTCAATCCCGAAAAATCATATGCTAGCCAAATGCAGAAGGGTTCCATTGATGAAGCCAGAGATAAGGTTGAAGAGAAAAAGCCCGACCCTCCAATCAAAGACGATCCCGAGTATGCTAAATTTTTCAAGGTATGTTGCATGTTCGACAATAATCTAATGAAGGTCAAGGTTGTTGATATTGATGTTTATAATATCATCGAACTCACCATATTGCATGTCTCGCAGATGATTAAAATGGGAATCCCACTTGGTGCGGTAGAGCAAGCACTGCAGAAGGAAGGGAAGGATAAAAGAATTGCTAGTATGGATCCTGAGAAATCATATTCAAGCCAAATTAAGGACAAAGCTCCGAACAAAGCTGATGTTCCTCTCAAAGATGATCCAGAGTATGCCAAATTTTTCAAGGTACGTTAAAAAATGTTGATTACTTGTTTTGTGGCAAGATTGAATTAGCTAGCTTGAACTCACAACGTGTCCGGTCATCACGTCCCTAGATGCAACGCATGGGCATACCAATTCCTGCTGTTAAGCAAGCACTGCAAAAAGAAGGCAAAGATCCAAGCATCATCGACATGGACCCAGAGAAACCATATGCAAGTCAAATTAAAGACAAGGCTTCGATCAAGGCTGATGTTCCTTTGAAAGATGATCCAGAATATTCCAAATTTTTCAAGGTACGTTGTATAGTGTTGACTGAAATGTTCGTCGAGAAATGCGATCATCATATTCGATCTCACAATGCATCACATTTCTACCTATAGATGCAACGCATGGGCATACCCATTCCTGCTGTTAAGCAAGCGCTGCAAAAGGAAGGCAAAGATCCAAACATTATCGACATGGATCCGGAAAAGTCACTTAGCCAACAACAAAACAAATCAAAAGCAGGCCTGAATCCCCAAAAAATCAATCCAGCTACCGCCCCTAAAGTCGCAAGGAAGCGACTTCATTGGAATAAAATTGATGAATCGAAGCTTAACGAGAAGTCCTTTTGGAATCAAGCAAAGGAAGAACATGCTTCTCTCCAATTAGTTGGCTTGGACATCGATAATGAAGAATTCGCCTCTTTGTTTACATCTCCTGTCAACAAATCTGCTGCACCGAAGAAAGAAAATCCATCAGATGTCAAGAGGCCTCCTGGAAAGCAAAAGGTACAATTGATTGATGGCAGGCGTCGAATGAACGGATCTATTCTCCTCACAAAGTTTAAAGTTGACTACAAGACGCTTGCAAAACAAGTTGACACAATGGAGTATGTTGAAGCCGAGGGCAATGAACTCCGAGGCATGATGCAACTTCTCCCGACCAAAGATGAGTCACTTGCACTTCGAAGTTACCTACCCCCAGCAGATGCTCCCCAATCAGAAATCGATGAAGCTATCGACAAGTTGGGAGAGTGCGAGCAATACATGGCAGTTATGCTAGATGTACCTGACGCAAAAGAGAAATTTCAATGCATGCTCTTCCGAGCCGAGTTTGAGCAGCAGGTAGATAGTATTCGAGATGGCACGAAACTACTCATAGATGCTTGTGACAGTGTGCAGAACTCAGAGCGATTCAAAAAGCTACTCATGTATGCCTTGAAGTTAGGGAATGCTTTGAACACGGGGGGCTCTGGCGAAGAAGTAACCGCTATCACTCTGGATTCTCTGTTGAAACTGGCTGAAGTAAGAACTGATGCCTGATGTGAACTGTTTATAATGATCGTTTCCTTCTGACTTGTTGTTTCTTTCGTTTGCAGGCAAAAGCTTTCGATAGGCAAACTAGTGTGCTTCATTACCTTGTATCAATCGTGTCAAAGAATGATGAGGATGTTCTTCGTCTGTCTGAAGATTTCGGCCCTGTCAAGGCTGCCGAGAGAGTTGCGGTCGACATGCTGTCTCAGCAGTTAAGAGAACTCTCTAACGGAATAAAGCTGATCAAGAAAATGGCCAAGAATTACTCTCCCAACCAAGACTTGGCAGGTGATGAAACTCACAATGCAACACCCGAGGATGAATTGCTTAGTGCGACACCTATGGGTAAATTCTCTCTCAGTGCAGAATCTATAATTAAGTCACTCACAAATGAGTTTGACGCTGCAAAAAACAGTTTTTCAGATCTTTTGGATTTCTTTGGAGAGGATTCATCTCTGACCCCAGAAGCATTCTTTTGCACAATCAATACCTTTTTGTCCATGTTTGATCAGACTTACAAAGAACTCAAGCGCAAGGAAGAAGCAAAGGTGAGTGTTAAGGTTTTATTTTGCTGCTTCGTTTTGCGAGTCCACCCTCAGTTCTGCTTTGCCTGTGTTATTCTCGGCCTCCAGGAGCGCAAGAAACGAATTGAAGAAAAGCGCAAGCTTCGTGAACAAGCTACGAATAAAAGCAAAGCAGAGTCATAGTCACCCAATTTGTTAAAGTAACAATATTGTAGTATAATCTACTTTTTGCATGTTTACTTCTATATTCTCAATGAATGCTTGCCTACAATGTAACGTTACACAGACATGTACTTCTACCAAGTTGATCGGATTGCAGGATAGGCCTTCTAACGAATTAACCTGCTGACGCAACTATCGAATTAACCGCCGACGCAACTATCTGTTAAGGGGTAGTACACATGAGCATGTGCCTATTGCATATAGCCACATTTCTTGTTTCTTCTTCATAGCCACGTCTCCACCAACAAAAGTTTCTTCTGCCGCAGAGCCGGTCAGTGTTGTATTTCTCGAGAAAAAGGGGCTTGACTTACTAGAAGAGGGCATCCCCTAATCGCAGACAGTAGGTGTTAAAAATAGGTTTATCCTATAATTGGTTTTAGAAAATTGTGAGCTTAAAATAGTTAATTAATGACGGTTGGTGATGAGGTCGAATGTCAACTGAATTCAGTCGATTCAACTGAATTCAGTGCCAACTTTTAGGCTTGGACATTGTAGGCCCAATAGACGGATCCGATCCGATCGGAGTGAGTCCCATATGCTCAATTGAGCTATTGATGCAGCCAATCAGTGACTTTGTACGACTCGATGAAAGCATAGAATCGCATCGAACCGAGTTTTTTGATTTGTCGATCGGATCAGTCACGAGTCAGATAGTCCAATTGGAGCTCCGATTGGACACTCGTTTCCTCGCGGATTCTGATTGTCCAATCGGATTTCCGATCAGACATTTGCTTCCAGGTGTCTAGGGAAACAAGGGGACATTGAGGTGGCGGTAAATAAACTGACATGGCAGGCAATGTTTGAACAAATTGACAACGTGGCAGGAAAAGTTGCGGGAAATATACTGACATGGCAGGCAATAATTGAACAACTTGAAGATGTAGTGGGAAATTAAAGATTTGGCTAGAAAACTGGATTGGACGATTGGCAAATTGGATCTGACTGGACTCAGACTTGTAGTACAAAGTCCAGTTCAACACAATTGATTTTTCACCAAATATTCTGTCAGGGTTTTCGACCAGCTGATTGGAATTGAATGTTACAAAGTCCCAGCCTCATGCCCACTGGTTCTACACCTGCAACTCATGAACATGAGTTTGCAAGCCATCTACGTCAGCCGATCACACAAGCAGTTTTTTAATCCCATTAACTGTGCTCCAAAGAGTTTTTTAAGGCTCTATATCTAGGTACACATCACAGTGATGCTGCAACAAGGATGAGTTATGCAAAAGTAGCCACTGAAGGGCTTAAGCCTCAAGAGTGTGAGAGGGATGCAGGTAGGAGTAAGCCTCCAATCCCATACATCCCTGAAAAGGATGTTATCCAAGAGTATGTAGATTCCAGTGCCAACATGCTTAAAATAACATTGCCCCACAAGGTGGAGTTGCACATCTCTGTCTGATCAAAAGGGACCCCAGAGCAATTCCTGGTACACATCCAGCAGGCTCTTGATGCCA